>JAAGNO010006528.1:0-18790 GCA_033439905.1 Ceryle rudis | reverse complement strand
GCCCCAGTGTCCTCCCGGGTACCTACCCATGCTGATCTCGCCCATAAGGGGGCAACCCTGGAGGGGAAGAAATTGTTTCTCAGGTCCAACCTGAACCTCCCCTGAGGCAACTTGATGCTGGTTCCTCTCATCCTTGTTACTTGGGAAGAGAGACCAGTGGTGCTCCATTTGCCTCACTGCCAGGAATCTCAGTGGTACTTCTGCCTCCATCACATTTTTACTGTGTAAAAGCTAAAACTTTCTGGCCCTCGCCAGCCGATGGAGCAGATATACCCACATCAGTTTAGATGAAGGGGGATTTTTTTATTTTTCAGAGCTTCAGTGTGCAAAAGTACCTGAGCAAAGCCCTTTGATAAACCCGACCCCCAGGTAGCACAAAAGCAACATGTCTGATGTGCCTGTGCTCTCTCATTTACTCAGGTGGTATCGGGTTCCCTGGCCCAGAGGACAACCTCTGCAAAATCTGCATGGACGCGCCGATCGACTGCGTCCTGCTGGAGTGTGGCCACATGGTCACTTGCACCAAGTGTGGGAAGCGGATGAGCGAATGTCCCATCTGCAGGCAGTATGTGATAAGGGCTGTACATGTCTTTAAGTCCTAAGCATCTATCAGGAAAAGTGGTGCTGCCTTAAAGCCGCCTCTGCTGTTAGAGAAAGGGTCAGAATTGCTACCACTAGTTAGGTTGGAGATTAGCATATGGACCCCCCTGGAAGTGAGGGAAGGAAGAAGCCTGGGGACAACTGCTTTTACTCCAGCCACCCCTGGCTGTGCTCTTCCCACGATAGTGCTTTACACCACAGTGCCTGGACTCCTTGAAGCTTATTGCCAGCAGCAGACACAGACATCGTCAACAAGCTACATTCTAGAACCATCTAGAATACCTTGCTCTCCAGTAGTGCTGGGGATGGATGGACGCTTGGCTTTCCACCACAAAGATCAGATTCCGGAGGCTTTGTACTTTCCCTTGAATAATAAACAAAAATGGACTGGGGTCTCAAAACATGATGTTTGTTTTGCTGCTTAGGCTATACACCCAGCAACGTTACTTTCAAAGATTAAAATGTGCTTGTTGTCTTTTTTTTTTTTGGTTGGTCGTTTTTTTCTTTTGCTGTAATGTTAAATTCATACGCTTGCAGAACAGGCAGACAGCTTGATTGCCACCTTCAGAGTAAGCGTAATTCCAGCCTAGTGCAATTTGTGGAAAAATCTGTGATTTGAAGAGGGACTTTCTATTACTGAAAAATTTAAGGGGAGTGAGATTCTGAAACAGCCTTACCTTGTGTGGTGGTGGTTTTCTGTTTACGTGCTAGTGAGAGGGAGCTTGTTGCCTGTTGAGTCCTTTTGACTTCAGAGGCTTCCTCACAGCATATGCCAGCAATTGGTCTAAACCTGAACTGACTTTACGTGATTCAGAAGCTACAACTCTGAGGGTTGAGTCTTTTAGAGGGTTTAGTGAGGAAAACATCCAGCTGAAGAGCAATGACTCCATTGCTACACAATAATATTTAATTACAGGTGACTTTCTCAGATTAGAGGGGAGAGGTGAAAAGAAGCAAACCTTATCTCCCTTGAATCAGTAAGATGATTGATCCTTGCTGCAGATGCTTGGTTACTACTGATAAGCTTATCCTCCCTTTTGCTCAGTTTTACAGGCCCATTACATTCAACCTGCTCATCAGAAGCAATTTACTTTGTACAGTTTGTGCGTGCGAGGGTGGAGAGGAGATAGTGTGGTCTGAGATGTGACACAGCCTTAGAGCTGCCCTCAGCAACAGCACGGTCACGTGGAAGTGTTCGGTCCCTTTGCCTGGTAACACAGCTAAGTTTCAGAATCATGATGCCTTAAGTTTTCAGCCACTGTGGGATTGTACACTCAAATTTCAACGCCTTGGTGAAGCTGAGTAGCTTCTGCTGCAGGTTTCTTCTGTCTGGCTTGCCCCTTTGGGGGGTGGGGAGCGATCGCTTTGTGGTCACACTGCCATCTCTGCATGGCTGCCAGCAGAGGAACAGCGTAAAAAAAATTAAGTGTACACTTACAGCTTCTGGAGTAGCAGAAGTGCAGGTACAGAAATGATCACCAGAGCCATCTACTTTTGCAATACACTGTAATACATCAACGTGGAATCTTGCATGAGTAACAACTCACTTTGCAACTGGCGAGAAGTGGAGGGTCTCTCCTCTGCAAGCTGGAATCCATAACGCACTGAAGGTGAAGAAATGTGTCACTCGGGAGGTAGCAGAACCACTGCACTGCTGAGGTGGGCTCTGAACTCCAAACAAATGCAGCAGCTGCTGAGGTTTATTGGATTAGAAACTCTGCATTTTACCTCTTTCCCTGTTCAGGTTGTTCTCTGATTTTCAGGTTAAGGTTTAACAGCTTCCAGCACGAGAAGTGTGCTGGTGCAATTCAAAGCATCATGTTTAAGAAAAATAACTGCAGATAAGCATTTACCCAGAGAACTCTGCTTTCTCTTCAAGAGCTTCACTGGGACCTCTTGAACAGGTACAGGAATAGACACAAAGTGTTGAGCAGCCTCATTGAGCAAATTAACTGTGAAAATCGATGTCATATTTTTCAGTAAACTGAGGGCTGGGGGAATTTAGCAGAAAGAAGAGTATTCTCCTGGGGACAGCTGCACGTGTAGAGGGTAGGCTCTTTTTCTACAGCAGGTAAGATCAACGCCTGAGCTTAGGACTGAGGAGATACACCCACTCTATCAAATGTGCTTTCTGAAGGGAGCACAGTGTTGGGTTTCTTTTCTTCCCCAACTACAGTGTTTCACTTGCAAAGATGGATAATCTATGTAGGGAAATGATTGTTTTTAAAGGAAAATCAAAATCTGGAGAAAACCAGTTAATGATCCAAAGGCATATAATGACCTGACCTACTGCAGTAAATGGAAATAGTTATGTATGCCGTACATAGTTTAAATATTTTAAAAGTTAATATTCTACTTGAATGGGCATGTTATTCTCTATTAAATCCTCTTGGTACGATGCTGGTTAAAGTTAACTAGCTTTGGTACAGAAGTTTCATTTATAATTTTATTATAAAGTTGAAATGTGATTTAGTTACCCGTGGTTTTGGGCTCTGTTACCAACGGGTTAGGAGAAAGCAGAGACCCTACAGCTACTTCTGAACTTTAACCAGGAAAGGCTTGGGAGATCAGGTGCTCAAATATCATTAGTGGGTGGGGTAGAAGTACAGAAGAGGTTGAAGGAAAAAAGTTAACTGCAAACAGTATCCTTTTAGCAGCAGCGCAATCTTAACTTTGTGAAGATTACAAAGGGCAGAGCACGCTGTACCCTTCAGACTCAGGGAACCAGTGAACTGGTCAACTCCTTTGCTAACATCCACATGCACTGGCGTACTCGTGCAGAGTTACTCAGCAAATGCACGTTGCCATCTGCAAAACAGCTAAGTTACAGGGAACCCCTATTTCTAAAATCTTCCTTATTTCATTAATATTCAAGTACCTGCTGTAGTTTTGAACAGCTTCAGGTAAGGAGGTGTCTCAACTATCCTAAAGAAGATGCAGATGGCAGAGTTCCTTTCTCAGCTTTTACTTGTTGAAACATGAATAGCAGAGATTCTAGATGTATTCTAGAAAACAAAGCACTCCAGGAGGATGCAGTTGTTGTAACAGAAGCCTATTTGGTGTCCTAGTTTTAGTACGAAACGTACAGGAGAAGGGTAAACTGCTACTGGACACAGGCCTGTGCTGAATGTTGCAGGACAGGAAAGAAAAGTCAAACCAGGACAACACGTGTCCTTCATGTACGCTGCAGCCATGCAGCAAAAAGATCCTGGCCAATACAGGCAAGAGTTTCACGTATTCGGTGGTCTGTTTTCCTGTCCACGTGGAGAAAAACCTTTGGAAAATAAGTCCTGACAGCAAAGGAGAAATCGCTTCAGTTTTATTTCTTTATCTACAAAAATACCCCAACTTTAAAAACCCAAGGACACTAAATCAGCACCTCACTAAGTGCAGAGCTCTACATTATGGGCAGAAAAATGGATTCAGCAGGGACATTTCTTTAGAGTTGCTTTAATTAATTCCATATGGTTGCTATGGATCTTTATAGCCACCTCTGACGGACTTGGGCATTTCACTTCTATCCATGTCTCCACAGAGGAATCTCACCCCTTCTTCCACATACCTAGTTCTCAGCTGTTCCTTCAAGGAGTTGAGGCCGGTCAGCTGCCCCGCACTGCTAGCATGGGGCTACCAATCTCCGTTTCCGGATGCATTCCCAGATCCAGTTGGGAGACACACGCTTAGCGCCAGGATTATCATCAATGTCCCCTATAACATGTGTTGCCGAGCCCGTGTCAAACTCTGCCACAAGATCTCCATCATAAGCTATAAAGTACCGCCGGATTTTGTCAAAGTCCTTGACAGAGGGTGACAGGTACAGCTTCACGCCAGTGAATATGTCCAGCAGTGGCTGCTGCATTTTGTGAGAGAAACACAGGTTAGTAAAAACAGAGTGGTCTGGAAATTACACAAAATTCTTTGAGGCTTGAATGAGTCCGTTCACAGTTCCCAAGGCAACCCTTCTAACCCCAGGCCAAATAACTGTAAATTGCTCTTTGGACTGCCAGGAAATCATACACACGAGCAACACCCAGAGGGTTCCTCTGAAAGCCAGGCACTGGAGCTGGGCAGTGCTTCCCCAGCTAAGGGGAATGACTACCTTGTTACTCTCCTTAGTGGTGATGCTGATGTGGTCCAGTAAACATGATCTTAATGCCTTTGTCTTTACAACATGATGTTTCTTAGTTAAAGTAGGAGGTCAACAGCCCCGCGAGGGGACTGGCTGTTTACATCAAAATAGGTACTCCAGGCTTATCAGGAAATTACAGTTCAGTGATTCTTAATCCACTCCTGCAATGTGCTGCACAACGGGCTAGACAGGACAGTTCTCTCCCTTTACAGCTCTCCTCTTTTCCACGAGTGGCATTCAGGAAGAGCAGCCATTCATAAGTCGCAATGCTCTGCGGAGTGGGACATTGTTGGATGGAGTACTGCCCTTCAGCACGGCAAAGGCAGCTCTGCAGACAGCAAAGGAGCACTGCACCATCTGCTGCCTTCACAACAACGGGGCTTGTGGCTGCTAGTTCTGCCTTTACATTTCCTTTTAATTTAGGGTGCTGCTACAGAAAGATTTCAGACTTTTCCAGGTGGAAGGCAGAACTGAACAGAGAACTGAAACTGCCTCAACTTCCTCCCACCCCAAAGCAGTTGCTGTCCAGGTGTCCATACCTTTTTTCCATTGTCATCCATTTCAGATGCTTTTCTCTTCTCCCCTCGTTTCTCCTCTGATTTTTGAGGTGTTCCAATGACTGCTTTGCTTTCTAAAACCAAAAACTTATCTCACTCATGTGCTCTACCAATACTGGCTGTGTATTAAAATGGAGGGAGCATAGTGAAAAGGATAAGAGGGAAAAGGCTTTTCCCCCTTCTTTCCAGAAAATCCATGGATTAGAATGTAACCAGCAAGACACTTTTCTCCTGCAGATGGCGCGGGGTATCTTCCTGGCAGGATGTCCAGGGTGTCGCTGTTCAACTTCCCTCCTTGCTGTCACCACACTCTCTTTTTGAGACTGCTCAGAAGTTTGCTTCAAGTTATTCTCCAGTGACAAAGCACTGGTGAAGCAAACTCATTTCACAGCTTTGCAGTTTACAACCTGGAAATCCCCTCCCATCCAGGTGCCCCACTACAGTAGTGAAATCCTGGTTCATGGCCAACGACACATGTGATCTGCAGGAACATGAGTAGCACGTTTGCTGTTCAGATCAGTCTTACACAGTCTGCTAAGGACTGTTATCGAATACAATTAGAAGGGACTGCAGAGCCAGAGAAATCATTCCTAGGTAGTTTTGGTATCTGTTCTAGGCATCCCATAATCTCAGAGAGCTTTTGTAGCCTGAGTGGCCTGAGCACCAATCTGAACAGCATCATCAGTGCTGATTCCATCTTCTCTCAACCCCAGCACACCTCACAGACCTTGCATATTCAATCCATGCTATAAAACAATACACCCAAGGCTCTAACCAGCCTTCCCTGCTACCCCTGCCATGCCCATGAAAGCTCCTATGGGATCCTGCATCTGACATTTGACGGAGGAAAAAGATCCAAAGCCAGATGGCCCCAAATGCAAAGAACATAACCCGAGGTTCCTCTCCCTGGAAAGCACCATCTCACCTTCTGGCTTCTGGGCTTTTGCAGGTGATTTGCTTGGGGGAGTTTTAACAGTGCTGTGTGGTGTGGAAGACCTGGAATTTCCCTCATTCTCTCCGCTGCTGCCAGCCGTGGACTCATCATCCTCCCCAGCAACAACACTGAAGTCAGCCTTCTCTTTAGAGAGTTGGTACAGCTCCTGTCCCACCAGAAACAAAGCACTGTGAAACCCTGCACACTAGACACAGCTGGAAAGCATGGTCTCCTCGTTTGTTCACCCCCCCCAAATGTTTGCTCATGTAGTTCTTCTTCCTGCAACTCTCTGTAGACATTTTCCCGTCAACTTTGTTCAAGCTCTGTGTTCCATCCAGCTCCTTGACACTGGGAAGTAACAAAAAGCCGTATTTACATCACCTGCTCTAGACTAACTCTTCAGAGCCTGGCTCCCTAGCCTCAAAAATGACCACCACCAACTACTCAGTCAGGGAATAGTCTGTCTGAAGAAGGTATTTTTACTTTTCTCTCCCCTACCTGCACTAGGAACCAGAAAGGCTGTGGGACAGCAGGTGGGACAAACCACTCCTCGCTCTGATGGCATAACAAGCACTTAGATCTGCTGCCAGTATCCCTGCAGGCAGGGTCAAGACTGCCCAAATGACAAGAATGACAAATGACTGAGAATAGAGCTCAAATGCTGACTTACTGCTGGGGATGGCAGTAAGCCACTCAGGTCCCATCCTTGAAGGAGGCACAGAAGCTGTGTGGGGTGGGTGCAGCCCCCAGGGGTCCTGGCTGACGGCCATTTGGCCCCTGTGTCCTGGAACCAGGCCAGGCTACACTTGAGTCACTTCCCAGATGTCTCCCCCAACATCAGCAATTACTGGGAGACTGAATGACCATCAACACTTAAGAGCATAATGGTCACCTCTTTCAGGAAGGAAATTTCTCCCCACAAAGGCTGTTACAAGAGCTGATATAACTAGCTGCCAACACAGACCTTCCTGGAAGCATATAACAGCTCAAGAGACTCGAGAGGCCCCGTGAAAGATTAAGATTCACATCAAAATAATCCAGCGAGCAGTCTGAGCCTCGAATAAATGCCAACATAGGTACCAGTCAGCAGGTATCTCCACTCCATACCCTGGTACCCCAATTTGTCAGGTCTTGTTCTGGGAAACGCTGCCAACATACTGCGTGAACTCACCTTAAGCTGCTGGAGGTTGGTGGCTGTCTGCCAGTCTTTGTCATCTCGGATGCGGGTGCAGCGAGGGAAGCGAATGGAGATCCCATCTGCGGTGTGGGCTTCAGCTTTAGAGAATTCAGCCCCTGTGATCTCCCACACCGGGGCTTTCTAAACACGGGATTGGGGAAGTCACATCGCTTTCCTGTGGTCTTTCAGGAACTAACTAACTATCACGAGTCTGTGCTCCTCTACCTCTACGACCAGCCCCCTCCCTGCCCCAGCACACAGTTCCACATACACAAACTGACCTTCTTGGTCACCTTAATTAGAAAAACATCTAATTTTTTCCAGCAAGTCAGAGATCCTCAACTAATATATAAAGCTGATTTCTAAATAACAGCTTTTCTATCAGACATACACGTGTATGTCCGACAGATCTCTAAACATACTTAGAGATTTTGTAAAACAGTAGTAACTTTAGGTTACAGTTGTGCTTTGGCTGTTCTAAGTCACGTTTTTCATGCCTCAAATTTAACTTAAATTCACTTCTTGAAGGGATTTAATGCACAAGAATATTTCCCAGTAGTGCTGCAGGTATGATTTTTTCATGAAGCTCTTAGCCTTAAATGCACCTGCAAGATTCAGATAAAAATCTGTGCTTAATTTCCTGTACCATGCGTGAAGACTAACCTTATAAACAGAAATAGTTTGTACACTTAAATGAAGTATAGTAGATTGGTATATCAGGGCTGGAAAACATAGTGAAGAGACTAGAGCAGCACTTACCTTTGGGTCTGGAACAATGAAGTCTGGGTAGTAGATTTTATTAATTTTTAGCCACCGTGGAATTTTACTAGGATCCTATTAATTAAAAGCACAAAACCCAAATGAATAGTGCTTATGATCCTACCTGAACCTACTTCTGCAGAAGAAGCTGCAGAAAGATAACCTAGATTAGCATAAAGGTTTAACATTGCTTTTGTATAGATGCAACTTGCTTCAGCCTGCAGTGCAAAGTGCACTGATCTGCAGCAGCTTCTCTCATCTAGAGAATCACAAAAATTACCTGTAACCCAGCTCTCAATTACTGTCATTCTGTATGTAAAACAATAATGTTGCTCCAATTGTGGTTAGTACAGAACGACACAGGGTTTTTTTTAAGATTCTATAACCTTGATGCAAACGGCCTTCAGGGTATCAAGTATTAGAATTCAGCTCTCTGTTTACTTGTCAAGTCTTGAAGAGTAGGATTCCTCACCTAAATAAGAGGCTCACAAAAACTCTAACTCCACCCTATCAGGTTATCCAGTCAGACTGTTCTCTTGGGGCTGGAGCATTTCTCACTTGCAGCCCCATCTAGTGACTGTCTTCACCAATATGCTAAAAAAATGGTACTTGTTCTGCTCTTTCCAGTAAAACTTTGTCTTATCAGGAAACAGATGGTGCCTGGCTTCCCACTCAGCGTCTCAGTCCAAATCTCAGGCAGTGCCTCATCTCAAGAGCTAGTTGCACTTACACCTCGTTTGCTTTAACTCTAACTGAGCCTCTATTAATTCCCTTGATTTTGCACTTGATTCTGCATTTAGCCAGCACCTCAACTGTAGCTCAGTAGCAAGAAAGCTTTTATCAAGCCCTTTGCTGAGCATTCCTTTGATCTCCTCCATGCCAAAGCCCCTCTCACCTTGCTGATCTTCACCATGTCCAGCTCTGTTTGCAGACGTGCCAAGGTGGCATCATCATGGCCACCTGAACACTTGGTCACAGTGCACCACTTCTCACTCTTAGGATCATAGCAGCCCATGAGGAAGATGGACATCATCCCACCTGCAGAAGAGAGCTGGGTGACTCACACCTTCTATAGGACAAGTGACAGCTTTTCAAAGTAATGAACCAAACTCCTTTTCCATCTTTGGGAGTCAAAGGGCCTTGGGTCTGTGATGGCTTCACAGCATCAGCTCCCACACACAAAGCTGCAGAGGGAGCCTCGACACTGCGTAAGAGCCCAGACCAAGACCTAAGGCTCCGCTGTGCCAACGAGCCCACGGTAACCTCGCAGCCTCGTGCGCGATGGGTTGTGGCGGCAGAATGTCACCACTACGGCCAGTTGCATTCGGGTAGAATGCTACAGGAGACCTGGAATGAGAAAAAGCTTGAGAGCTCTCCGAAACAACAGATCTCTGACTCAAGCCAACTCCAGACTTACCTTTACTGCCTTGTCCATAGAAAGCTCCCAGCACCACCAGGTCTGCTGTGTCTGCCATGGCACCCTCATTTAGGTAGTCCTTCTTCACTTTCAGCCAGTGTCGTTTTCCTGGTTCATAACTACCCTGTGCAAAACAAGCCAAGGACCCTCAGTCAGAGAGATCACCTGGTGGATAGCCATCTCCTCTAACTGCCCTTGCTTTTACACCGGTCGGCAGGACATGAACACAGCAGTGCTTGGGTATGTAGGGAGCAGCTGGGATGGGATGTCAGCATCGACAAGAACCTTCAAGGATGCTCAGCCTTGCATGCTTCATCCACAGACCTCTGCCCGTTGGTATTCCTCAACTCCCAACACACACCAGTGAAGAATAAATGTGAACCTGCCTTTATGTCTTTCAACACCAGTCCTTCCAGTCCCTCACGGATAACCCGGGTGATCATATCTGCCAGATCTGAAGCTTTCTGAAAGGGAAAGGAATCCTGGT
Organism: Ceryle rudis; assembly: GCA_033439905.1. Lineage (NCBI taxonomy): Eukaryota > Metazoa > Chordata > Aves > Coraciiformes > Cerylidae > Ceryle > Ceryle rudis. The sequence goes on along the minus strand of JAAGNO010006528.1, from coordinate 8,730 downwards.
TAGCTCAAGATGGTCGAAGAGCTGCAATCTTCAGCCTTTGTATCTGGAGCAGCGTGTGCTAAAACTAAAACCACTGCAGAGAGATGAATGGGTAATTTCATACAGTAGTTTTCCAAGGAGAGTCACATACATGTTCTCTCTGCTGCACATCCAGGGACTAGGCTGGGAATAAGTCTCAATAAGGGTTGGTTTGTTAAAAATGACCCCTCAGGGATGAGGTAGCTACAATGACTGTCCCCCCAGTGTGTCCCATACAAGATCAGATTTTCCTCAGTCTGCAGTGCCCGCTTACTTCTCTATCCAGCTGCCTTGGGCCCTATGCTCTTCTTCCCAAAATGCTTTCTCTGCCCCAAATGTCCAACAATTCTCCACCATAACCAATGTGGTAAAGCAAGCGGTACCAGTGGGGAAAAATAACAGGGCAAAGGGCTTGTGTGTAACAGTTAAAGGAAAAATGCTGCTGTCTCAACGCACTCAGGATGTATTGGGGCTGTGTGGCATTTAAGCTGCCAGTTTGGTAACTGGAAGCAGTCTAGCTCCCTTCAGTCATACTGCAATCTTCTGACAGCACAGCATCGCACAGTACAGGCTAAGTTACAACAGGCTTTTGCTCCTCATAACAGTGTCAAAGGTACAACAGCTACAAAAACATCAAGAAGGGAAAAACAAGATGTGCAAGTTATGACTATACTGAAGTGGCTGGAGCAGAGCCAAGGCAGGGAGCACAGGCATGGTCTTCGTGAACACTGTTAGCTCAAGAAGTCTTCCACACAGAGCAGTGGAACCATTCTGACAGGCAGGAATTGCTGGCTTTGCAACTTTAACCACAAGAAAGGCCATGTGGTAAAGGAGCAGCGAAGCGTCTCCAAGATGGCCACACAGGCTACCCTAACACTGAACTCACCGTGACGTGCTTCATCTCTGAGAATAGGATCCGGTTGGGGATTTCAACCATGTTATCATGGAGAAACTTACGACGTTCACTGAGAGGCCTAATCCAGGGAATAGATAATTAAGGACAAGCAAGCAATTTTAGCACAAGAACCACTATGTGAACACTGAGAAAAATCTATTTAAATAATGAAATGATTTATCCTACAGAGTTCTAGAAAGGACAATCAATTCTTACTTTCCTCCAGGAAGTAAGTTATAAAATAGAAACTTTCTGTTAAGAGTACATTTCGGTTTCAGAGGCTGCAAGATGAGCTGAGTACTGAAGCACACTCAGCTCAGCCAAAATGCAGTTAATCCTGATGTTCTGGAATTGCAGAGCCAGATGGACCTCCACAGTGAAACTCCTTAGCACAGCAAGGATTGTCCTGTGCGGTCTTGATTTTACAGGGGTAAATGGCCAGTCTTAACAGCCACCAGGAACTGGTCCCTCTGCAGTGGCAGGGTGTTCCAGCAAGCTCATGCCAGGAAACCGGTCAGGCTACTCTCACACTGCACCAGACGCATACCTGTCCATCAGGCTGATGTCATTGAAATAGATGCAGTCAAACACGAACAGGCAAACGTTGGCATCCTGGAAAGCAGCTTTCTGAAAGACAATTAAGATCAATTAAAAGAAGTCTGCAGTTGCAGCAAGAAGCAACATGGAGTTTCAGAAAAATAAGAGAAACAAAAGGATCTATTTTTATCTCCATAATCTTTTAGTTATAAGAAGCTTAAGCCTCTTCTAAAAGACAGCAGTATTCTGAGAATTAAGATTTAGACCAAATGTGTCAAAGCACAAACTAAGAAGATAAAACATGCTAATTTCCTAGTGACAGGGAAATAACGCCACAAATATTAATGACTTTGGGCGACGTCCATCACTACTGCTGCAAGAAAAAACAAGCGTTCTAAAGCCTTCAGCTTAATGGCAACTTTAAGTTAAAGCACGTACAGTTTAATTTTCATTTTACTGTCCTGTTCCTCACCACCATTTCAGCGAGACATAAGGACTATGCAATATTCACACAGACTACTCTCTGCGTCCTTGCGGTCTGCCAGCCTGCCACGCATTGCTCACACACTGATAAGCAATGACAGAACCACAAGATTTTCCAAGGGTTTTTTAATATTTATCTTGAGCTGAAGTTTACTTACTGTCCTGCTAGTGATCAGTTAATACCAAGTCTATTTTATTAGAGCAGTACCTTTTCATCAATATTGTCTTCTCAGGGCTCTAATTTCCCTCCCAATGCTCTAGTGAGCACCAGATGACTTAAATGATCCTGTGCTAACAGATTGTACCCTAGCGTGTTTAAGCCAGCAGAGCAACAGCCTCCAACCACAACAAAGGATTTTTTTTTTTGTTTGTTTGTTTGTTTGTTTTTTTTTGTTTTTTTTTTTTTTTTTTTACCTTGTGCACTCCAAGAGTCCCAAAAGGAAGTGGTTTGCCAGTTTTGTTGTCAATGAGAAGAACTTCTGAATCCAGGATCATACTCTGGCCACCGGGGAAGGCCTGAGGGATGTAGTCCTTAAAGTGGGCTACCTTGGGGAAAAAAACCCAAACCAACCAAACAAAAACAACAAACCAAAAAAAAAAGGCAGAAAAGAAAGATATGCCTTCAATGTAGATGTTTTCTCCGGAAGTGTGTCTGAGGCTAGTGCATATTTGCAATAGCTTTACTTCCTACTACGGCACGGTCTACAAATAGAAAAATTGGTCTTGAACAAATATAACCAAGTCACCCAACTGCCATCAAGCTTCCCTAAACGCAGCATATAAAAAGCACTTTAAGGCTTAACTTTAAAGCTCTTAATGTCCATCAAACTCAATTACAATTCTATTAAGTGTTGCTTTTCCAGATTCCAAGTGTCTGCATAGATTAGAAAAGAAATCTACAACAGAAGGTATCCTCCTTGCCTATAGAAACTGCTGTGTAATTCAGTCGTTTGCAGAGGAGCTGACACGACACAAGAGGCAGTTTTTAAGTGCTTACTTTATGTGGGAGGACAGGTTTGAGGCTTCTGCTGAAGTAGCTGAAATGATCTCCATTTTTATGGACCTGTACCCGCTCGCCATCGTATTTGATCTCTGCATACATGCCATTCGGGCACTTCTTCATCGCATACTCAATTGACTTGCAGGCTTCAGCCTTTGAAAGGTGGAGAGAGACAATTCCAAACAAACTCAGGTGATCTATTTAAAAATAAAGCTACTCTTACCTAAATTCATGAAAGAACTATCAGTTCCTTTGTAGATCCTTTTGTCCAGTCCGGTTTCCTCTTTTTCATTACTCTTTTACTTAAAAACATCTGCATATGCTCTGATAATTAGAGCTTTTCAGTGCTTATCTCCTACAAATACTTAAAGGTCTAAGTACTGTGCCTTCTGTAGGAATGTGCTTAGCCCAGAAGCAAATATTTAATTCAGATTTTTTCAAACAAAACCCTAAAATTAACTGAATTTCTAATCCAATGGAAAGCTCACGGTATTTCCGGAGAAAGGCTCAGCTTCTGGAATGACAGCAAGCAAACTAAAAAAGTCACTTCTGGACTGAAAGCAAGTCAAGACTTCAGCTTCTGCAGCAGCACTGAAGATGCAAGTACAGAGTACACTGAGCAGTGCCCTCTTGGGGGCACTATTCGGGGCACAAAATGACATTAAACACAAACATAAGCACTGCACTCTCCGTTAGCTTGTACTACACACAAGCACTCGTCTGACCACTGATTCTTAAAGGTGGGGTCTCTGGCAGCACGTGAGAACTCCAGCTCTCCCTGGGCTGAAGGCCACCACTGCAGGGGAGCCAACATTACCAGCATGGGCTGAACAGGGGTCATCAGGGAGGCCTGCACACTGAGGGTTCGCTTCAGGCCTGGCATCTTCTCGGCCTCCTGATGGTTCTTCAGGACTCTCTCTACCACATCCTGGAGGTTGCGTGACGCTTTGAACGCCTCGTAAGCATTGGGATCCAAAGCATCCAACCTTTAACGAATTGAGGAGAGGAGGGAAACATGGATCAGCCTCAGGTCCGCTGCTCCTGAGGCTAATGCCTACTTCTGGTTTTATCTTACAATGACAGGTAAGACTTACACATGCTTTGCTCCAGCATTCATTTTCAAGTCATGCTTAATTAGCCTGATGATGCATTTCAGGTCATTGCCCGTACACCTGAAATGCAAGAGAAGATTCAGAAATAGTAGACATTTACCTTAATATCTTTCCAGATGAAAAGAAAGTGAACCAGGCCTCTGTAAGAACTGGTCCTCTCCTCTAGGGTTTAAATTCAAATGAAGACACGTTACTAGTGACATCTCAGAGGCAGAAGAGAATAACCAAAAGGTTTTTTAGCATCTTTCTTTGAATGCCAATATTAATTCTGCCTCAGTGTTGACAGACCCTCCAAAAATCACTTAACACATCAAGAGTAAGCCATAGTAACATCCTCAGCCTCAAATCAACGCAAAATGAGCCAGAACAAGAATTTTCAACATTTCTAGCTTGCCTGAAGGCTTTTCCCAACACACCTAAGAACTGCAACTTAATTAACAGCTAAGTACTATTAAGGTAGTTCTGCAAGTCACTTGTTCAGTACTGACTGAACAGTGTCTTGACAGGCAAGGACGAAATTCTCTGGCAAGAACAAGAGCCATACACGTCCTCCACTGCTGGTCAGCAGTCAAAATTTCTTCATCTAACCACTAATAACAGCTTGCAGACGTTAAGTTCAGTTTCTGTGGCTTATGATTAGCTTTTCCATCTATTCCAGCTTGTGATACATAGGTAACCACTCCTAGTTTTAGAGTAAACTAACATCAGAGCCTGGTTGCTTTCCTTACCTGCGCGTGATGTGTTGCAGCACACTTTGCTGGTCATCTTCCTTAGTAAGCTTTGATAGCTGGATTAAGAATTCATCGACCTCTTGGATGGTCAGGAGACTTTTGGCTGCTGGAGGACAAGATTTGCTCTGTTCAAAGAAGAGCCGTACGGTCTCGGAAACATCTCCCTGTCTCCAAAAACAAAACAAAGGTGTGGATCAAAGCTACGGTCAGGGAACGGGGATGCCACTAGGGATTCATCGTGGTTCCAGTGAGTAGGATAAAGCACAGGAATGATGCTGGGATTGCATGAAAGAATCTGAATCAAACATTAAAAAAAAAAAGCTGCCACAACACAGAATAAAGCTTCTCAGCTGTTTCATTTGCCAAAAAAAAAAAAAAAAGAAAAAAAAAAGAAAAAAAAAGGTAAGTAAGAGTACCCGTATCACCTCATTGCTCTATTTTTCACTGCTGCAGTATCACAGACTCTTATTTCCTCAGGATGAATCCACTTGTAAATCCAAGGATCTGAAACAGTCTAGTGATGGCACTAGAAGGCAGTATATACCAAGGCAATAAAACAGAGGTGAAAGAATTAGCTTCATTCTCTAGTTCACCCATTTTCTCCCTCTTGCAATGAATAAGAAGTGTGTGCATAGTCAATTACCGACTCCTACACACAGAAATTAAATGCACACGTGAGCACTTGCAATTGTACGATTGTAGCTTAAATGTATGAACCAGCTGAAGCTCACAGTAACCCATCTGTTAACTGACTCACATTTTTCTATACCTGATGCTACAAAAAGAGAGTATAAATCAATTACGTGGGAATATGCTAGACAAGGCAGTTTAGACAAAGTGGACATAGCCCAACTTGCCTAGATATTTTAGTCTTGCTTTCTAAAGTTTTGCAGGTAAATTCATATCTTGCTTTCTGTTCAAACATTATTTCCTACAGGTTCCAGATGGCAGACAGTGCTATGAAAACTGCTAAAGCAAAAAGAAAAATTGAAATTACCAACTCCCATTCTAACAGTCAAGCTGAACAGTCTTTCAAAGAGGAGTTAAGAAAACCCAACAAAAACAACAAACCCAAACATTACAAAATCTTCATACCAAAAGGGAGTGAACAGCAGAAATTTTGAGAACTGCTGCCTGTACTCACCTGTTCCAGGTCCCGGACCATTTCTTCTTGGCTGCAGTTAAAAATCCTGCTAAACAGCTTTACAATCTGCTTATCATTCAAGTTGTAAACAATTTTAATGACGCCTGGTAACAGCAGCTTAATAGTCAGGTACACATCACCATGAAAACCATCTGGAAAAAAAAAAAGCACAGCCCATTAGAAACTGTCACAATTTATTTTCACGAAGAGGCTCTGGTTGGCTGTTTGCATTAGCATGGCCCTGGGGAAAAAAATCCCAGAGCTGGGGCTTCTTCTTTCCACCACACTGTTCTGTTTCACACGAAAGGAGATTTTAGGGGAAACACCCAAAACCGTCCTCCAAATTCAACCTCTGCACTAAGTTTGGCAGCACCTACAATCCTAGCTGCCCACAATCCTAGACTGAGAATGCCAAGCAGGAGACATACCTCCTGCAGACCCCTTCTTCAGGAAATCCTGGATGATCTGTGTTTTCACGTTATAGCTGGGCTTTTCAGCAACCATGGCACAGAGCTTCCTGAACTCCCGCAGCAAACAGTCTTTGTGCTTTGGATCACATTTTTTTGCAGATAGGCTGGACTTGTGGGAAGAGTTTGCAGAGACGTCTTCTGAATTCTTTGGCTTGGCTGCATCAAAGATATAAGAAGTCGCTTTTTAAACAAATACAGTACGATGCAAATTTTGAAGTCGAAGCTACCTGTGCTTGGCAAGCTGGAAAGAACAATCCCAGTATGCTGGCAAAGCTTCAGAACTGAACAGTGACACGTGCTATGCCGAAATCTGCAACTTTAAATGTTAATTACCATTAAAAAAAGTTCTAAACGATTTTTTCATTAGTTTTGCTCTACACAGTACACCATCATTTTCTGAATCTTAAGTCTACCAGACAAACGTAATTATACATTAGTGAAAAATAATTCCTGCTGGGATATGCTTCTGCTTTAATTGTTAGTTTATAGGCCTTTGGCCTTCAAAACCAAGATGTTTTTCTACGATAATTTCTAAAATGGGGAATTGCCCCCATCCCCTCCCCTCATACCAACACCCCTACACATTCCTTCTTTGGCTGGGTACGTGGCCCTGTGTGCTCATGGTGGCTGCAGCCACCCACCTGTGTCAGGTCCATCAGTGCTCACCCACTCGCTGTCCTGCTGGCAGGACCTTGTTAATTACATTTTAAAAAGGTAATTAAAAAACCCAAACATCTTCCATAAAAAACGACTGATCTGAGCCATGTTAAAACACCTCTGATGCTGATATTAGAAGAGAATTACCCAGAGTCAGTATCTTAAGTTCTACCTGTGAAGCCAGAGAACTTCTTTGGTGATGGGGTGATGAGAGCTAGTGGATCTTTTGTAGTTATTTGTCCTGTGGCAGTGAGCTTAGCTTGGACTATCACTTTCTTCTTCGGTGTAGTTGAAGCCTTGGAATTAGATTCTGTAAAACAGCGAGGTTCAAACCAGCAGTCAGAAATAATCTCGTACATCCCTCACCATATTATGCAAGATATACTGCAACAAACAAGTCTTAAAAGAACTAGGGATGGAGGAGAAAAAATAAAGAAGAAACATTTTGCACATATACAAAGTTAAAAGACTATATAATCTACTAAAGATCGGGGAGGAAAAAAAAGCTGAAAATGGAAAATAACTGATGCTTCCTCCTGGGATTTACCTGCCCCTGTCTGCACATGAATTAAATTACCTACTTCTCCAAAAATCAGTTGTGACAAATGAATTAAATGCTATTGTAGAAGTGACTACTTATGCCCTTTTCCTCTAGGGCTGAGACACAGATTTGAGCAGCACGACCCACTAGGTCACATGAACATACGGAATCACCTAGCTTGGAAAAGGCCTTCAAGATTGTCAAGTCCAACCACTAACCCTACTTTACATGTCCACTGCTAAACTGTGTCCCTAAGCACAGTATCTACAGGATTTTTAAACAATCAGTGAGGATTTGGCAGCCAAGGCACAGCCGTGTGACAATCGGTGGCATAGCTTGAAAATGTGCAAAGCAGAAGAGTGTACCCAGGCAGTGCTTTGCGTCTCACCTGAGATGTGCTTGTTGATTAATTCTTTCTCCTCATCTTGTAGCTCTTCCCATCCTTCCAAATCTGTGATGTCTTCAATTTTCTTGGTGGTGGCCCGGGCCTTCTCTAGCTTCTCAAACATGCACTTCACATGGTACCACTCCTTCATGTCCCCACCAGACTCCGTGAAAGGATTGGGAACAATCTTTCCAATGCGCACCATTCCTTTCACAATCTTCTCCTTGCACTTCTTGCAGCCTGCTGTGCCGCGCTTGGCGTAGTCTACACAGTACCTCTGCTCTGCCATGTCCTCTGCAGCTGTGCAGGCTGGGTGAAGCCAGATGTTCAAAAGCAGGGAGAAAGGGAAAACCCCAGCAGCACCACAGTGGTTTCTGTCTGCAGACCAGAGAGACACACGCCGCAACAGCAGCTGGTGACAGTAACCGGGGCTAGCCCCGGGGAGGCCAACGCAGCAAAGGTAAGGTCTTGGCAAGGAGACCTGTGTAGAGGGGGAGAAGAGTCCTGTGCCCCTGCCGAGTGCCCGGGCAGCCTGTGACAGCGTCCTGCAGCCTGTGTGCATCCAGCCTGCTCCGCGTTTCCTGCGAGCGAGAGGAGAGACGCTGAGCCACCCCCGCCGCCTGTGGGCCTTGTGCCCTGGGCTCGGTGTGAGACGCGGGGCACTCAGAGGCCTCGGTCCTGCCCCCTCTCTCCCAGGCCTGTCCCGCAGCTGCCTCCCCATCCGGGACCCGGCCCCCCAGCCCCCAACGGCCTCTAT
>JAAGNO010006518.1:6806-82004 GCA_033439905.1 Ceryle rudis | reverse complement strand
CTTCTCCTTCTTGAGGGAAAAGCACTGAAACTTCAAGAAGAGGAAAACATAATCTGAAATGACTGGGAAGAGAATGATAAACAAACCTGAGAGTAGGAGGGAAGGCTGATTAGGGGAGGAATGGAGGAAAGGGGGATACTGGAATCAAATGGACAGGGATCTGGAGGTGGGCAAGAAGAGCTAGGCAGCACCAGTGGGAGGAGAAGACAGAAGAGAGGTGGGGAACACAGAGGCACTGGGAAGTTGAGTTACATGCTAGAGGAATCTTTGGTAAAAAAAATGTTTGAGAATCACTGACACAAGACACTGTACATGATGCAGCAGTAAATGTACTAAATGTACATGGATTATTATTTGCATTAAACATAATTTTCACTTCAAGTAAAAGTATGAGACTGTAACAGGAAAAGAATAAAGTTAAGAGCTGCAAAGTGTGAAAGAAAGTAGGGCAGGGAGAACTGTTTTACCTTGAGTTACGCTTTTTACATAGAGAGAGGAAAATATTTTAATTCTGAAATATTAATAAAACTACAGAAAGCTTCCATAAAAAAGTACATTCTGGATTAATATCTTGTTCTGTGGTTTGTCTTACCATTACTTCTCCCTCTCCCAACTATGCCTTCCACATCTAATTCTGTATTTTAGACATATATATGCCTAATAATACCTAGCTATCGAGTATACCTGTCACATATAAGAATCACCACCCTGCCAACACCGGAATCAAAGTCTCTCTCAGCCTCTGTACTGGCAGATATACCTATATGCCTCTTGCCATCAGGAAAATGCCTTACTTCAAGTCATGTCCACAATACAGCAGGCTGTCTGGGAAGTGGTCTGGAAGTGAAGCTCCTATGGAACAAGGCTGACCAAACCAGAGCAGTGTCTTTTGAATTTGCAGGAGTGAAAAACTGGAAAAGAATTAGCAGCAGCATAGGTTAGGGCTTTATACCTGGGAGCCACTAAAGTGTCTGTGAGGTAGTTCAGATTTTAGGATAACCTAAATAGGTACAAGGTGGGAGAAATTAAAGTTCAAATTTTGGTAGGAGAGAAAAACTAAGGTAAGGTCAGGTTACTCTGTCAGGAGTTAAATACAACAAACACTGTTATGGACTGTAAAACTAAGACAATTTGGAATCCTCTGTCTCCTCATGATTCCTGCTGGTTACTTCACATTCTTAGGCAGCAAAACAGGGCTCCAGATAAGCCATTTGCTTGGATGTGGCTCAGATACATCTATATCCTGCTGAACCAACTGATTTTGCTGGTAAATTGATAGTAGCTTGAAACCTACCACTGGAAATTATTTGTTGCACAAAGCCAAGCTTCCTTAGCCAAGTTCACAACAGGTGTAATAAAACTAAGGAAAGTCTCTGGCACATTTTTCATAGAACTGACCCAGGACTCATTTCATGACAGAGCCCTTACCTGCTAGCTAAGCAACTTCTGAGATGGATGGTGTAAAACCATGGAGAAACACTCTCGTTAATAATTTTATCATTGAAACTCGAGTTGATAGATTACCACTGGATTGTTTAGATCAAAAATAATGACAATTAGAGACAAGAGGAACTGTTCTGGAAGAGCCATTGATGACAACACCTATCCCCTCGCTGTCTGGACCTGGCTTTTATCTGAATCAAAACTGGTGGTGAAAGGGTCAATGTTAAGAATCCAAACAGGGAGTCTCAAATCTATGTTCTCGTAGAGTATGCAGCCATGGTAATTCCACTTGGTGTAGGATGCTGACTATATTTCAGGAAAGGGTTGTATAAAAGTTGCTGGTCTTTGGAGGAGGAATCCCTGTTGTATGATTTAGTAAGATGTACTGTAGTAAAAGAATACTAAAATCAATTCTCCACTGTCTGATAGTACCACTAAAGAGATTAGTGTTAAGAAAGGTTGATCAAAGCAAGTGCTGCAACTGCTGTTGACCCTCACAACATATGCAATTGTGCTGAGTTAGAGAATATGAGCCCCACTCTAGCAGCAAGTGTGATCTTGAAAATTAATTCAGAACAAAGATTATCAGATGATTGGTTAAAAAGCATTATAACAGAAGAAGAGATTTAAACATGAGTTCTGTGGCATGCAGGTAGGAAAACAATGATGGACTCTTAGATCATTAGCATGTCTTAAGGGCTGCAGTATGGAGATACTAAACCACAAGCAGACAGTCAGAAATATTATTTTAAAATAGTGTGGATCCTCTTAAGTGCAAAGTAAAGAGAAATGCTTGGCCTGTTTAGCTTTCATTTGAGCACAACAGGACATGTGCAGGAAGAATATAAATTTTACAAACAGTAACAGAGGGATGAAGCTTAATAACTTAATTACTCTGTGAAAGTACAAAGGAAATGAAGTAAAAAGCTGCAGCAGGCTAAGGCAAAGTTAACTGATACAGATGGTGCCTCATTGGCTAATGATTGATAAGAGCAGCAATTACTGAAAATTTTAAAAGATGTCATTCTATTTTAATTCTCAATATGTCAGACCCAGGAGAAATTAAATCACATCAGAAGCCACAGACCTATTACTGAAATGCCAATTTTTATGAAAGTTTTCCTCAGTAATTTTAGCGGAGATATTAACTAAAGCCCACTCCATTAGCTTGACTCAGACAAGCTCTGGGAGAACATCAGCAAAAATGGACTAAGAGCAGTTGTACTTAGAGATACAGCACAAAGCTCTGCTTCTATAACCAAGGAAATCAAAGAGGAAATGACCTTGATATTCATAGTTGTAATATCATTCAAGACTTCTATCAAAACATGCTGATGTGCTTTGAACTGAATAATGAAGTAGTGTCACTTGTCTTCATGTAGGGATGGACCAGGAGAGCCTTCCTATGGAAAGTCACATTTACTCCTCTAATGCACCCATTAGAACTTAGGGGGCAGGGTATGAAGTGATTTAGTCAGACCACTACACCTGAAAACCCTGATGCTGTAGCTTCTTCAGTAACCCATGAAAGGGCATGAAGGAAAATATTATGATCCCTGCATCCTTGTGCAACAGACTGGTTTTAAAAGCCAGGCCAACAAATGCTGTGTGTTTTGCACTAGCTCATTTCTTGATTCATGCACAATGCAAAACAGTGACGCATGGACTATCCTTCTCAGAAGCTGAGTATGATTGTGCCGAAAAACTGTGAGAAAACTGAGGACCAAGTTTGATCCAAGAAAAGGAAAGGTTATTCTAACTCAAAGGTCCAGCTTGGAAAAAACAAACAAACAATCGGGAGTTCTTGAAAAATAGACCTACTAATATATTTATATTATATTTATATTATATTATTATTACATTATTATATTATAATTATATTTATATTATATCTATTTGCAGTACCAGAGTTTGTGTAGTAGATCACAAAAAGGTTAGTGTCTCTCCTTTACAATATAGAGGGCTATCAACGAATATCTATGTGTTCATCTTTTATGTTTGATGATAAGGATAAGCCCAGTAATTTCAAGCATTTCACAGGTATGCTAATAATCTTAGGTGACTGACTTACCTGAAGATTTAACTTAAAAGCGACCATCCAAAACTATACTGTATGCTCATTTATAGAAGTAATGAATTCAACAGTCGAGGACAATCTTCACAATTAGTACAGTAAGACTTGTGGATTTCAGAAATGATCCAGTTACTAATTACTGGATGAGTAACTACCATGGTACCTTCTTGCCTCTTTTCACATATGAACTTAAGTGTGAAACAGTAGAACTTTTAAAATGAGGGAAACAAGAAATGACAAACAAGACTCTTCCTCATACATTATGCACTTGAATGGCTATCCAAGGGGGCATGGTTAGAAGGCACAACTAGTTTGTCTTCTGATAAACAATACAATTTACAATTCATAAGAAGAACTATATTATAAACAAGCAACAATCTCAAGAAAAAAAGATTTGACTTTTATTAGAGATGGCATAGCTCCTATTAAGAATTCAGCAGTTTGACAGGAAAGGAGAATTAACATTCTGAGAGGTAGCCACTGAGAAAGTATTCAAATGGCAGATTTATTCTACAGAAATTACAGAATTATGTGCTGGTCTATTTGTGTTACACTTTAACTTTCCTATCTGAAGCCAGAGGTAAACAGTGAAAACAAAGAAATTCTATTATTGCCACAGGTGGGCCTCTCTGTAACCAGATGAAACAAAGGAGCACCTTGCATTTTAAGGGTTTTTATTTATTCCTCTGAAATTTTAAATATAATTCTCAGCCAATTAACACTTGAATTCAATACTACATTTTTCTTACTGCTTCTGGATGCCAGGGGAGGTTTAAGCTAGATATTAGGAAACATTTCTTCACTGAAGGGGTTATCAAACATTGGAATGGTCTGCCCAGGGAAGTGGTGGAGTCGCCATCCCTGGAGGCATTTAAATGGTGTGTGGACCTGGTGCTCAGGGACATGGTTTAGTGGTGAGCTTGCAGTACTGGGTTGAAGGTTGAACTAGATGATCTTGAAGGTCTCTTCCAACCCAAGACATTCTGTGATTCTGTTCTTTTTCACTCTGTTTCTCACAGGCTCTGCTTTTTCCTGTTTAAAATGTGTATATTAAATCATTAGATTACATTGATTTAATCCTACTATTCATACTTCTTATCCTACTTTTAAAGGACTGATTTTTAGATACATCTTTTCTGCTTACATTTTTCACTTTACTTTTTGCCTGATCCTTCTGATTTTGTCTGATGTGACTGAGGATGCTCGTGTGTTTCACAGCTTCTGGATGCTTATCATATTCGCAGAGCTCACACAACTACTCTGTATGCACAGGGCTAGAGGCTGTGGAAAGGCTGGAACCCATATGGTCACTGCATCTCACACCACTGCGTGGAAAAGCTGTGGAAATGAGAGGGAAACTGAAGAGTTAAAATAGCCAAGAGCTACCACTCACTTATCAGTTTTATCAGAAATACAAACAAGACTGTATCAAGTAGTACTGGATCAAAGATGATGTCATCCACTAATTCTCCTCCTATGAGAAAGGCTCTCTTCCAGCATTTATTAGTGTTACTACATCCATCAGGGTGCAGGCCAGCACAGCCATCTGCATCTCCAGATAACAGTACCTTGAAGCACAAAGCTGCATTGTGAGATGGTATCAGTGGCCACTGCACAGCCCCAAGAATCTGGGAAAACCTGAGTGTGCTCAGGTAAGGTTGGTGATTGCAGAAACACCTTAGTCACCTTCCTTTCTGCCTATGACCATCACATAGCCTTCCCTATGACAGACAGCCCTACACACCCCCTCACCTTGCTTGCTCCTATAAATGCTATTTTTTAACTTTTTCTTCTTCTGTCTGATCTTTTCTTTCTCCATAGAGAACTGCACATTGTTTTCTTTCCTGGCTCACCTATCTTCACTCATTTCTGCTGAGAAGTGCTACCTGCAGCCTGGCACCTAGACCACACTGTAAGATAAGAGGCCTTAGCAACTCCTTCTTGATGCTTTTCCATGGAAGGAGGAGAATGGGAATGCTGGCAAAGAACAGCAAATTAGGAGGCTGCACAAGCTTGTGAAGGCTGGGTAACCTTCAGCCAGGACACTGGAGCTAACCTGTTGAGCCTACCCAAGGCTGAAAAGAAATGATACAGCTGCATAATTTGATGTCAAGAGAAGCCAATGTGGAAAGATGTTTCCTTTGTTTCAGTTCTTTATGGGGGTGCTGTATATGTACACTGCAATGAATGAAAGCGTTGAAGATTAAATGTAGGTCTACCAAATATGCAGAATTTAACAATAATTTATAACAGCAAATGTGAAACATATTCGTAAAGCTCACTTTATAACTACATTTATTCTTCACAGAGAATGTTATAAACAGCAAGGGAAGAACATGGTCATTCAGTACCACCTATAGGATTAGACAATTAATTGTACCACTATTTCTATTACTGTCACCAGCCTGACAGCTAAATAAGCTGTGCTTGAATATCTCTTAGACAAAATTACTTGTGTTTGAATACCTTGCCTTATTAATATGCATACTGAAGGGCTTACATGGAATTTTTGATGAAGCTGCTAATCTCTTCATAAAATTTTTATACCCTCTGTAATAAAATAGGCAATCAAAACCAGTTTTGAATGTGCATAAATGAGACATGCATAAGAAATTAAAAGTTGTGTACAAAAATTGTGGTTAACACAAATTTCTTTGTGTTGACACAAAATTATTTGTATGTATCTCATACATAACTGCATGTTTTTGTTCTCTTGTGCTTTTACAGTATCTTTATCAGTCAGTTCTGCTTTACTTTCTAAGATGATTAATGCATACTGAACTGAACTTTGTTGCCAGACCTACTGAGCTCCGCACATCATTTCAGTGCTTTTAACGCACATCAGCCTCATTTACTCCCTCCATAATCCGCCGTGTTTAATAGAAAATATAATTCGTCTTTATCTATCACCACTGGCTATATCAACAGATACAGGTAAAAAACAAGAAGCATGAGATACCAGATCTAGTCGCACAGGAGAAAACACTGTTACCAGCAGAGGGCACTAAACCCTGAGAAACTAAATAATCTATAAAAGGACAAGAGAGAAAATGGATGATTTCACCAGAAGCACACAGGAATTGACTGAGATGATGTACCGTCTTATCTTACCATTGTCATTTAAGTGCCAGAGCTGATAAAATGCCTTTATCCCAACCCTACTGCATTCAATAATCAGTGCACAACCCATCAGAATTAAATACTTCACTCATGCTCTTTAGGAGCAGTTTAGCAAAATGAATGGAACTATATCCACAGAGACGTGATCAGAGTGAAGAATCATGTCTCAGACATTGTTAGTGAGTATATTTTGTACATATTCAAGTATCTTTAAGAACGTCTCTACCAGCAGGAAAGGGATGAATGCCCTCTACTCCACAAAACATACCAAATAATTTTTTCTTGTTTTCTTTGGAATATATTTTTAAGGCTTTGATGGCAGATGTAAACCAGGCAATTCAGTTATGGGAGTGTAACTGCAAAATTACATAACTAAAATGTCTGCTTATGCTTGGAACGGGATATAGGCTTCTGTAAAGATTATCTTGATCTCTAGCAGCTCTCTCTGAAAACTGCTGCTGGTCATTCAGAGGTCACAGAGCCAGCGTCTCCATTTCAGGCTTTCCTCCTCCAGCAGCCAGCACTGCAGGACGTGGTTGGGCTTGGTTGGGACCACACCCAGGCAGTTTCCCTGCCCTGAGGAGAGTGCAAACTGGGTAGTTGATTTTAGTTCTACTGTTGGAAATGTGTAGTAAATCCAGCCAAGAAAAACGTAGATTATAGTCTGCAAAGTAATCTGTTTGTTTAGGCATCATTAGTGTTACTCTTACCTGCACTGCTTTCTGCAAACAGTGGTCTAACTGGAAAGTGATGGAGTGGGAAAAATATGCAGAGTAATGATAAAAATTTGCATACTGCGTTACTTCCTTTGAGAAGCGTTTGCATTTCGCCACCTTGCACCACAACTCTGTATGGCACTCCTTTCATTTCCTGACAGCTTTAGTGCTGTGCAGCAGTATGCAAAAATGACTGACTGGCTTGATAGACAAATTTCAGCTGCCCGTCCCATCAGCAAGTGTGGCTGTATGTCACAGCACCTAACCCCACAGCGGTATTCAAGCAGCTGGATTTAGCCTTAGGAACTGTATATAGCAGGAGGGCTAAGTCGGATGTCTTCTGAGTAAAATGTAGAAAGAGTTTAGGGAGCCCAGACTGAATCTCCAGATAAGTGCCATCTCCCTCAGGCTTTCTCTTCAGTCAACAGCTATTGCAGTTCTTTCTTTACACTGGCAACATTCACAGGAGAGCAGGCAATACTCCCCCATCATCCCTGCCTAGTTGCTCACTCCCTCCCCGCCCCTACCCCAGCCTGCAGTGTTACATCAGGAGGGGCTGAACTTCCTCCAGTCTCAGTAACTGGCCTGTGATCTGTTTGACACTCCTTAAGATGTGGGAGGCTGCAACACTTGTCTGTGGGATGCACACCACATGTGCTGAAATCTCCCAGCAAAGTGACTGTCTATAGGGTTGTTCAGCCATCAGAGGAGAAAGAGCAGGCTGAAGAGGCTGGGAAGGAAATAGACCACTTCGCTTTTGCTCCTGCATCTGCTTCAAACTCATGCTTTGTTATTTCTAACTTGTAATCACAATCTGATTTAAAAACTTACCAAAACTCTGAATATACACACACACACAAAACTTTTTTAAACAAAAGGAGTGTATGCAATCATGTATCTTCAATAGCAGAAAGCTGCTGCACCTTCTAAGACTATGACATGGATATCTGACATGCACAGCCAGGGAATCCTGAAAGCATACATTACCTGAACAACTTACAGGTCCCCTAGCAGTACCTGCAAAAGCTGTACATATTAGATTCCTTCCCAGAGGATAGATAATTTTTTTTTTTTTTTTCAGAACATCTGATAAAAACAAAAGCTCCAATTTCCACGATTTAGGACTTAGGGTTGTATTTTCAAAGATGCTTTGGTGCTTAAAAGTTTAGACAGTCCCTCTAACAGGATTTTCAAAAGTTGGGCTTTCAGACTGTAAGTTGTGAGTGGTTTCAGACAAGGCCCATTCAACCACCAAAAGCAGAAATACTACTGCAAACCTGGTTACTGTATTGATATTTCAGGAATAAAATGGTCCTGCTGTGGTGTGGTTCCTCACTTCCTCCTTTGTTTTGGCAGTATCTGTTGCTTGCAGTGAGTCATGGAACTGAAAATCCAGTGGGGGGGGGGGGGAAATCAGTCAGTTTAACAGGTTGACCTGAGCCATTGAATCACCTTACAAGCAATCAGCAGTGAAAATGCAAGGTGAGAGGGAAAAAGGTCGGTATCTTTTGAAGGAAGCATGGTCCTGGATTGCTTAGGAATATTGTGAAACCAATGATGCAGCCAACAGCTTAATCAGCTCTGAATACACAAGAAACTTCAAGGCTGGGTCTTGCCTGGACTCCTGTGTGCCTGCCATGGGCATGAGGCCTTCAAGAGGCAGCTCCTTCTGGGCAAGCAGACTTCTGTCCCACCCCTAACTAACACAGACCACTGTGTCATTTTAACGCAGGGCCTTAACCAGACATGAGCCTGTCCAATTACAGAGATCTACAAAATCATCTTTGGCATCCTGGATGTGGTACTTAAACAGCTTTAGGTATGGTTGGCTTCACAACCACACATGCTGGGTGGAGCTGGGAAGAGCCAGTGTGTAATTAGGAGACAAAACCCAGCATCGGCTGCTGCAATTCTTGCTGTTCCTGGCTCCTGTTGAATACTGGATCTAATTGCATCTTTTACAGATGCATAAAAGCATTTATCTGAAATATATAATGCTGTGAGGAAATTAAAGACTTTGAAAACACAGCTTTTAAACTGAACTTTGTGGCCTGGGGCGTTGTATGCAGTTACAGGCTGTTTAAAGGCGTCCTTTGGTGTGCTATGCCTGTCCTTTGTTCCCACCATGCGTCTTTGAGAGATTAAAAACCAAACTAAACATCTCAGACTTTGGAAAGTAACCAGACTCAGTTTTAGGTTTTACTCCTGACTAAAAATACACTTCTCAAAGCAGTGATGTTGCACAGTACAAATAAAGGCCTAATAGCGTACATAGAGCTGTACATGAGCCCAGCACCTTAAGTGACTCACTTGACTTGATTAACTTTATGATTAAGAAATCCTGTCATGAAACTGCTGTTGTTTTATAGTTGCCCAAGTAACAAAACTGCCTATCAGTTTGGTGCATAAAATGGTCACTTGGGCAGTAAAAGCTGAATATACAAGAAGTTAATCTGAAAGAAGGCCTGAGATTAATTACAGTAATGAACAAAACATGTGAAATACATGTACTGAACAAATGGTCTGTTGGAAACTACCTCAGATTATTGAAGGAAGCAATGGGGAGACAGGACTGTCTGAGATATAGAAATGGTGCCAGTTCTGGGAAAAGGGACAGCTGCTGTGACCAGAGCCTCACATCCTCCCCAGAAGCACTGGGCTCTGGTCTGGGAGATGCTTTCTTCCTCAGAGATCCTGAGGGAGCCTAGACAAGATTTGGCCAGACTGAGGGACTAATTCTCTCTTAACTGAACACCTGGAATGAAAGACTTAAGTTTCTTCTGTGACCTTTTCATGACTCATTTCCTTTTCCTCTGGCTTTATTCTTCTGTCTTTCTCTTGACTACTACTTAGAAAGAACTTGGAATAATTAACCAAAAAATGTTTTTGCTAGCTCTGCATCTGTAATCAAGACAGCAAATAGCATTACCCTTTACAGCCTGACACCAGCTTACATTTGGCCAGTGCACTTCTTAACATCCTTGAAGGACCAAGAGTAAAATGAAATTTATCCTCAGTAAAGAAGCATCAGTAACTGTGCTGGTTTTAGCTAGGATAGAGTTACATTTCTTCACAGTAGCTTGCATGGGGCTATGTTTTTGAGTTGTGATAACAACTCTGCTTATAACACTGGGATGCTTTAGTTCTTGCTTAGTAGCACTTGCACAGTGTCAAGGCTTCTTCTGCTCCTCAGACTACCCCGCCAGCAAGCAGGCTGGGGGGGGGTGACGACATGGACAAGAGGCAGGGAGGGGACACAGCCAGGACATGTTTTTTCAGTTCTACTCTTCAGATTCTACACACACCCCCCCAATCCCACTGTAGGGGCTGGGGGGGGGTGACCTAAGTCCCAGAACTTAAGTCACTAGCCAAGTGTTAAACCACAACACTGACCCACGGGGGTAATATTACTTTACCCCACTTTCTTTCCCCTCTTCTCATGAGAAGAGATCAAGTATTAAAAAAAAAAAAAAAAAAAAAAACAACAAACCAAAAAAAACCGAAAACAAACAAGCCCACACAAAACCCCAAAAAAACCCCTTTGTTATATCTAAATAGAGAAATAAAATTGTGCGAAGGGGCTGGTTTTCCAAAATGCCACTAGAAGAGAGCACATTTAACTATTAATCACCTTTTGGATGGTTTCCCAGTTCATTTCTCTCTACGTAGCGGAAAAGCAAAAGGTTTAACGGATAACTTACTGAGGCAAAGACAAGACCTTCCCTAGGCCGGGAGCAGTGCCCCGCCCGAGCGGGGACCGCGCCCGAGCGGGGTGGGCCCCCGGTTTTCCCTCCCTCCGGTCCCCGCTTCTCCGTGCTCCGCCTCTGCGGACAGTGCGCATGCATAGGGCGGCAGCTCAACCCTTGACTCACCCCCTTCTTCTCCCATCAGCTCCCGGGAGGAATCCCCCGCGGCGAGCGAGGAGGGTGAGAAAAAGGCAGCCACCATGAATCGCTTGGGGAAGAAAGCGAACGAGACTCTTATCGAGATGGCTCTGTCTGCGGATGGTAGGAGAGGACGGGGAGAGGAGAGGGAGCGGGGGAAGGGATCTCTGCTTTGTTCCAGCTCTCCCCTCGGCACGGAGGCTACTGCGGGACCGGGCGCGGCCAGAGCTTCCTGCCTAGTAATGCCCAGGGAAACACCCTGGGGGGGGGGGGGTGGAGTTCCGCGCCAGGGGTATAGAAGCGGGCGGTTGAAGAAGGGGACCGATGATGAGGGGGGGCTCCTCTTGTCTCTTGAGCCTTTTATTCTCCGGCCTGCACTGAAAACGGCAGATAAGAAACACGTTTGCATGAGCCTGAGCGTAGTTTGATTGTCTCTTTATTAACCCTAAATAAACCTTAAAAACATGGCTTCTACATCAGCATGCTGCTCAGAACCAGTACTGTACCTACAGAGGGGATGAGACTCCCTCTTTACAAGCAGTGCTATAGAAAAGATGGGGGGTAACAGGTACAAGTTACTCGTGGGGAGATTCTAATTAGACACAAGAGGATAATTTTTTACAAGAAGGATAATCAGTTATTGGAATAATTTGCCCAGGGGAGTAGTGAATTGCGCAGCATGGGACACTTGTAAGAGTTGTCTGGACAGGGTGTTGGGCTGTCTTATCTAGACTGTCCTTTTACACAGAAAAGTTGGACCAGATAATTTTTAGGTCCCTTCCAACTTGGTATTCTATATGATTCAGTACTATAGATCTCCCTTTATTTCTAAACACACTTCAGATGTTTTTGCATAACAGCAAACTTTTAGCCTTTCATGAAGCAGCACCAGCTGGGTTCAGGCTGAGATGAGCTGCTGTCTGCCAGTAACTGCCAATAATCATTACAAGAAGATTCAGAGCTGACGGGGTCGCCTCTTTTCAGAAGGTGGGAGCAGCCGCTTTCCTGCTTCATTCCATCTGGGATGTGCTGGTACCTGGTCAGCTTTGGATAAAGGCCTCTGCACCAGCTGCAGCCAGTGGATTTGTGTTGGGGCCTTGCTTTTTTGTGATAGCCAGGTTACAAGTTTCTGGTTCATGTTAGTGTGTAATGTAATTACTTATAATAAATGTGGTAATGTTATGATTTCATAAAATAACATGATGCAATGCTTAAGTGTATATTTATCAGTACCTCACCTGGCAACGTGAATCAACAGTCAGATGTAATATAGTACATTGATATTTTCAGAAAGATTCTATGGATACTTAAAACCAAAAGAAAAATGCAGATCTAGAGTAATTTATTTTGGGGAATCATGCTTTGCCATCAGTCCTAGAAGTGAAGATCTTTAAGTGGGAAAGAACCACTAAGAGCTTCTGGATTGACTGCTCAGGTTGTATGCTCCCCCTCACAGCTTGACTGTCTCTTAGGAAAAGAACATAAAATGCCATTTTAAACACCTCGTGTAAATGCATAGTGTAAATTGCACTAGTGAAAAGTCATGATTTGACAGTCTGTTTCAGAGAGCTATAAGAGCAGATAATGACTATGAAAATTACCCCAGAGAAGCTGTTTACAGGGACAGTGAGGAGCAGTGTCCCACTATGGCGCGGCAGGTGTCTGCAGCAAGTGTCAGACAGACGTCTGTCATCTTGGTGGCAGCCCAGTGGAGCTGGCACGTGTGCTCGGGAGTCAAAGCAGATGGGTGTTCCAGCCTTTTGGCCAGCAGTGCCTTTCCAAGCTCTTGTGGGGAGGCCTGAGTCATTGCTGCCTGTGAGCAATGAAAAGTGCTTAGGACTGAGCTGCTCTAACCAGTGTTTGTTCTTCTGATGTAGTATATTTACAAAATATGTGACAAACGTTTAGAGAATGATGTTAGAAGTCATGTTTGTAAACTGAATTCCACACCATTCAGTTTTGACATGAGCATCTCGTGGGGATTTTATAGTCATAAATATTAAATCTAAGAGATTATAGAGGTTTCAGTGAATGAGGCTGACTTAGTAGGATTCACCATACAGTAGCACATAACTGTCCATACAAAATCCTACACCAGTTCAATTAATTCCTTTTTTTAATCAACCACTTTCCTAAGAAGCAAATTGAATATGGGGTAAAGTGAGTAGAATTTTAAATGTTTATGTTAATTTGTTGTCCAAAAATCTATCAAGGTTTTTTTTTTTTTAAAAAAAAATCTTCTTTAAGTTATGGTTGAAGACTAGTTACCAGTGTTCATATATTGCCACCGGCACTTCTCATAGATGTAAACATCTGCTTTGTGCTTTTAAGGAGGCTCCAAGCTGTAAATGTCTGACGTGCTCAAGCAGGGTCTGTGTGAGTCAGTAGGAACAAGGCAGAAGGAAAAAATAACTGCTGCTTATTTTCCTTAAGGATGTATTCCTATTTGGATGTGTATATTTATTTCTGGTTTACTACTACTTTTCATTAAACTTGAATGCTGAGGAACAGGTTGTGGGGGTGAAAAAGTAAACAGCAGCGCAAAGTTTAACTTGCAGACTCTGTGCTGAGAGACTGTGCACCAAATCTTTTACCTTGAAGGAAGCTTTCTGGCTTCCTGTTGAACTACATCCGTGTGAGGTAATAACTTCCATTTTCAGATGTGTGATTTTTGCTTGCTGTTGGAAGATGTGTGGTGTTTACTTGAAATGTTAAAAATTAAGAAAATTAAGCATGCAAAATTGGAATGTAAATATCAGAGGAAGAACAACACAGTATGATAGGAGTATTTCTTTCAGCATTTTTTTTTTCCACCATGACATACTAAAGGTACAGTAGCTGTGTTGTGGGTTATATCCCCAAGACTGTGGATCTTCTGGAAACTTGTAATTGGCTCCCCACCAATGCAGCCATTATACACGTGGTTCCTCTTCCAATACTTCCAGGAGTCTGTTTTGAACTCAAAATGCTCTAATACCAATATGAATTCAGACACTTAGGTTGGTTGTCATCTTGCTCATGTTCCTTCTGAAAAAGGCAGCAAAACATCAGGAAAAGCTGATGGCGTGACTTGCAAACGGTGCTTGTGCCACTGTGTCAGTTTCTCATAACGCCTCAGCGTTCAGGGCCAAATAATGCTGTTATTTAATAGAATGATAATTCAGTTATTTAATCAGTATTATTATGATTCATACTAGTAACATAAAATACAGGCCTCTGTTTATAACTAAATCTGTCTCTAATTACTGTAGCAATGTATGTAGTAATTTCTGATCTATTTGTGGAAGCACTGAATGGCGTATCATGTTCCCACAGGTCTGAAGTGGAGGGCTTCTTAATGTGAAAGGTTTTTTTAAAGATTATTCTTAGGTAATGAAATAAAAGCTCTGGGAAATGTGGACATTGTTTAGAATACAGAAGCCCAACTCTCCCTTAGACCAACCAACATGTAGTTCCTGAGTGGAATTCCTTTACTGGCTGAGATGCGTCACTGCGGGGGTGCAGTGTAAATACAGGTTGGTTATGGGAAGGTAAATCTCCTTTTAACAGAAAACTCTGGTTTGTGGTAGGAAGGCCCCAAGCCTGTTGGGAACTAATCCCAATAACTTGCATAATGCTGCTGCATATATCTTTTTTTTGTATACATGCTGTGGTGCTTTTAATGAGAAAATAAACATCAAGCTCATTCCACCACAGCTGTTAAATATGGATTTTATCCAGGGATTGTCTCAGTTGGGGAAAAAAAAATGCCCTTGAACTGATGACTGAACCTTATAACGCTTTTCTTTTAGATAAGGACCCTGCATATGAGGTTAAAGTCACTTTCTCTGCAGCCTGGTGAGTGGCAAAGGGGAGTAGTTCCCAAGGAGGGATGAAGTCTCTCATGCCTTCTTAACCCAGTAGCAATTATGTGGGAAGTTCAGGCCGCACTTGGGAGAGTTGGGTACAGCAGAATTCCTGCTGGTGAAGAACTGAGTGACTGTCCTGCCCAGCCCAGGTGAATGCTGTTTAGCCTCTAGTTAATAAGGGGTCTCAAAGTTCACCATTTTGCTCATAAAATGAAAGAAAATGCTTTGCAGCAGTTTTTCCCTTGCAGGGTTCCTGGAGGAAAGGCTTAGGTCCAGCTGGGAGCAGAGGTTCTGAGCTGGAAATGCCAAACAAATGGTGAGGAAGCAGCTGAAACCCTTCTGCAGTGTAAGGCAAAGACACATTCTGTCAGTGTTTCCCTCTCAGGCAGTTTGCAGGTGAAGTACTGTCTGGTGTGGTGTTCCATTCTGAAGGGTTTATAGGACTAACAGAAAGGCAGATTTCCAGTGCATAAGGCTTTGATTTTCTTTTTTTTTTTCCCCCCTTTTTTTTTTTTCCTTTAACAACAATTTGGCTTTGCACCTGCATAAACTTCAAAATATTGAATGTATAACTACAGCTGGAAAGTTTCCAGTCTTTGCTGCTCATCAGTGAAATTGTGCCGTAAGTATGATGTTGCACTCTGAAAGGTTCTTGTAGGTAATTCTCAATTGGCAAACAATATTCAAAGGTTTTTTTGCTTTTCAAGCTTCTAATTAACAGGTGCATTAGCAGCATGTGTTGAGAACTCAATGCTGCATTGAAAGGCAAGTTTTTGCACTCTGCACAAGTCTCTACAGAAATAACTATCACAAAATGGAAGGGCACTTTTACAAGATAGTCATTACTGTGATGCAAGGAAAAACTAGGTAAGATATAAGGTCATTACTGAAAATGTGCTTTTAAAATTATGTCAAGAACTGTCAGATATTTGGAAAAAAACCCCAACAAACCCCAAAAATATAACCAAACCAAAACCAAAAACACCCTCACCCAAAAACAAACAAACAAACAAAACCCTACAAAACACACAAAACTCACAACAAAAGTTGAAAACAAAACAGAACAAACAACATTGTCTTAATATTTTGTATCTGTAAAATAATTAATGAGTTTCATGTACACATGGAGGAGAACCACAGTGACTTGTAATTAAGAAGGTATAGGCAATGTAAATACGTGGTGACTTGCTGTGTAAGATGTTAAGTAGCAAGATAATAATGCAGTGAACTTTTCTACTGTTTTTTTTATTGTTAGCTGGGGGTTGAACTGCAGACCAGTGTAGTTCCCAGGTTGTGCTTCATTATCTAGCAATAATTTAATTGTATTTGGTAGTAGCTTTTCATGTGCACATGTGTATACATACACAGTGGGGAAGGGAGATCTTTGTGTTGTATTGCTAGGGATAGTTCTTGCCATTGTATGGAAGGATTTTGGGATGTTGGCTATCTGAAGAAAGCTGAGTAATATGTTAGGTTTTATTATACATTAAACATTGTGTGTGGGAGGAGTTAATTCTAGGTTGAGACTTGCTTACTTGGATTATACTACAGAGATAGGTGTTTTTCATTGAAGGGCCTCCTGCAAGAACCTACAGCTGTTGAACCCATGCTGTTCCTTGCTTTCGGCTGATGTACACCAAGAAAAGGCGTGTTTCAGGATGGTTGGCTGCTGCTGATAAAATAGGTGCAGAATAAGGCAGGATACCTGAGCCAATGCTAGAAACTTCATGTCGTGTATAACTGTGCTAAAGTGCTTTGTAAGCGTGGATTGCCTCTCTTAACGTAACATAATGGAGTTCTTAACCCAACAAACTGGGTAGTCTAAGGGATGTAACACAAAAATCATTGTGTCATTCTCCCAGAACAGCTGAGAGAATACTCATATTGCAGTAATCCAATAAAGGCTTCTGAATCTATTTCTCTGTGTTCAGAATACATCCACGTGTGAATTGAATCACTTTTCACACCACTTCAAGGCAGAACTAGGATGTATTCTCACTCTGCCTGCCTTCAGTCTCTCGTTAGCCCCTGTTTTTGTCATTGGTTTCTGCTAACGTAGGGTCTCTGCTTCAGTTGTAACTGGTGCCCAAGAAATGAGAGAAACTGCCTGTGCAGCTGTCATCTGGAATTTTCAACAGACCCTATAGATTAAAGGGTTATGGGGTTTACTTTTTTTTTTTTTTTTGAATTTGTAGTATAGTAGTCTGTGACAGATTTGACCATTAATAATAAATAAAGAATAGACTAATATTTTCTGTTACCTGTCTTAAAAGACTTCATTCTAGGCTACTGTTTCAAATCAAACTTTTTCCAGTGCACAGGGATCACTCATTTACAGATAATATAAACACCTCATTATTTCATCTTGCAGTTTTGTCTGGGTCTTTTGGTACAGTCAGAGCCATTCTTCAGTGGCTCTCAGTGAGGAAGAGTAGAGGTTGAAAAGTTCTAAACACTGTTCTTTAGGAAGTGAGAATTTCTTGGGGTGAAGTGCAGTCTTATAACTGGAAATCCCAAGTGATCCTTCTATCTTCCTTCACAGGTTCCCAAGGGTAAATGTGAAATCTGAAGCTTTTGGCAAGATAGCAGAACCAGAGAAAGCCATGTGCACAGGGCTCGTGATGCAGATGTCTGGCCTTTAATTTTCTTCACTAACCCTAAATTAGAAAGATCCCTGTGGTTTGTTATTCAAAGAGGGTTTCTTAACTATCAGGTACGAAATCAGCCTATATTTGCACAATTCATAGTGTGCTAGAAATATAGCATGCTAACCAGTAATGATGGTCCCCCAAACATCTGAGTGCTAACTTGAGTGCTCGCAGCAAGCTTCAAGTCTTGTCTGTGCCGGTAGATACCATATGGTAATGGTTATTGCCTTAACCGCATCAAAATGCCATTCAGGTTCTGTTACAACACTGTTCTTGTGGGGTTTTGCTAAAAATGGATTTACACAACTTTTTTTTTTTTCCTTCTCCCCTTTTTTTAATTCCAGTCCCTTTTAATCAAAAGGAGTGGTTTTATGGTTCTTCAGAAGGAAAGTAGCTGAGCGTAAATCTTGAGTTCTGGTTTAAAATGCTCATTTACTATACTAGAAATTAGAACTGAGGACTTCATGTCTTTTCCAAATGCTAAATGAGATTTTCTTATTGTTAGGAACAGATTTCTCTTCTGTATATTTATGCCTATATAGAAGAGTATTTCTGTTACTTCTTATGTGTTGATAAATGCTTGTTCTCTAGAATCACTTGTTTAATAATAAAACACATGCTGAAAATGAATATGTCTGTGAAGCAACCTGTACTTGAATGCAATCTTTTCATAACATTAAAAAAAAATGTTCCCAATACATTTTCTTGGATATATTGAGAATTTAATGTTTTCCTTGTTAAGAAATAGTTTTACATTTTTAGGAGCAGCTCTGAGTGTGCATAGACCATCAAACATACTCTTGAGATTGAATCTTTGGCTCAGGAGTACAGTTATCACTCTTCAGATGATGCCAGATGAAGTAATAACACTGGGTTTAGTTGCTCAGGAGCCAGCATGCTAGGCAGGCCCTTGGTTTCCTAGGTCAACTCAGTCATCCAGCTCTAGGAGGATATGGTCAATAGACACATAATTTAATTAAGTAATTTTTAAGCTATGTTTTTCTTAGACATGGAAGCATTTACAATAGTGATCATGAAGCTTACTTGGAATGAGTGACCTTACTTTGCAGAGGTCTTTGTTCAGTCTGCGTTTTTGTGAGTGACTCACTGTTCACTCAGACTCCTTATCAAAGATGCAAATTGGTCAGAGTAAACCCCACTGCATCAGTAATCCCCTGGTGATCTTTTGGGAGCAAAGAACACAGTATTATAAATAGCTTGTTGATATAGTTATAAATAATCCGGGTTTAAATTGATTTCTCTTTTCTGACAGGCAGGCCAGGTTATTGGATAATTACAGGGCTTTATTAAGATAACTTCACGACATCTAGGAAAATAATTTCTTTCATTGCTTGGTAAGGATTAATATTAAGGATTTTCTTTGTAGTATAAAATAGCTACCTCATGACAACTGCAGTGTTAAGTTTCAGGTTTTGTTTTGTGGTTTGTTTTTGGTTGGTGTTGGTTTGTTTGTTTGCTTTCATTTTACCTGGACCATCAAAATTTTGCTTTAGAGATATGTATGTGTAGGAACTGGTATGCCAAAGGTGTCAGACATACGCAGAACAGTATGACAGGTCTGAAAGTTCTTTTAATCTGCTTGGTTTTGTTGACTGGGAAGGATGCTGTTACTGTGTCTAGAAAATCATGGAAATAAATGGAAGCGGTATTTTAGAAACTACTGAAAGTAATAGAAGGACCAGTAGTAATACTGCCTTACTGCTGCTAAACAATAGCCAGTTTATCAACATCTGCCTGAAAATCCTGGCTCTGATTTTGCCTTTGGAATAGCTCTGTCAGAGGCCTTAAACATAAAAGTGCAGATGATTTTATTGTTTTCTAGCAAAATGAAAATTTTGATCCTTTAAAATGTCTATTCAGCTGCCACTTGGCCTTAGAAGCACCCGATATGTTAACATTTTTATTGGTAGAAACACATTTACCAAGAGCTGTACTTGGTGCAGGTGAATCAGGGTGATAGAAGTTGAAAGAAAGGAAAACTGAAATGCCTTCCTTTGCTCTGTTCTATGATGCAGTTGCTCTGAACTGTGCCAGACTGCAGCATCTACACACCAGCTGCTTCATGCCCAGCTGTACCTTGAGTGCAACATCAGCCAAGCTTTTTTCTTCCCATCTGCCAGCAGACTTCACCTTACTGAGGATGCTGAAGTGACAAAGATCATCTTCCAGGGAAACTGCTGGTTACATGCAGTTAAAGATGCTGTGCCCGTGCTACTGATTAAAAAAGCCAAGGATTTTTTTTCTTTTGTCTTAAAGGATAAGTTGCACAGTCCAGCCTCATTCATAGGGCTAAATCGTAGTCGTTAAAGAGAATTGGTAGGTAGGTTGTGCATGTGGTCTTCAATATATTTATCTGATTTTAAATATTGGATGGCCAGTTGTACTTGAATAACTTGCATACAGATTCTGTAAATTGCAGATACAGTGACATCTTTGGAGAACTGTGAGCATGTTGGCATCTGGACCACAATGTGCTTTTGTCTTTAACCGTGGAATGAATGGGAAGGTTTTGAAAGACAGCTTTTTGATTCCTGAAATATTAATCATATTAAAGCACTTCTTTTAATGCATCCATATGTAGAATTAAATTCCATTTATCTTTTCCTAAATCATCTGTTTTTCCATGGAGAAAAAGGAAGTTTTTTAGCTACTGTCAACAAAGATGAACTGCTGTAGAATGCTGAATCATTTAATTATACAAAAAGACAGTTTTCATGCTTGTTGCAGAAATAATGAGATTACACTAATTAAAGTACCTTTTTTTTTTTTTTTTGTGGGGTAATTTACTCAGGTCTTAACAGGCAAAATCAGTCGAGGCTGTACTCTCCAGACTTCAGTTCTGAATGTTGATTTCTGTGAGCTGTCTTAGGTAACTGTTGATGTTATCAGCCAGGTCTGTAATTGAAGTAAACTGCCCTGTAATTCTTAATGGTGGCATAGTGGAAGTTTGTAAGTGGGTTGCCCTGCGGTAGGGTGTAGTTTGGGACAGTGTGTGTTAATAGCACAGAATTATAGGCCATGTGAAGTTTACTTATTTCCCATAATGTGCAAACTCTCAAGACACATGTATTTAAGGAGTTACAAATAGCTGTGTGCAGAACTGTAAGGCTGTTGGACACAATGGTTACAGTGGAAAAGAGGTGTTTCTTTCAGCTAGGATAAGTGCATGCCCATGAAAGGCCAATTATTTGAGTAGATAACATTCTATGTATCTAAAACAA
Organism: Ceryle rudis; assembly: GCA_033439905.1. NCBI lineage: Eukaryota > Metazoa > Chordata > Aves > Coraciiformes > Cerylidae > Ceryle > Ceryle rudis. Next base: position 61,029 of record JAAGNO010006518.1, on the reverse strand, counting down.
TTTTAATGAGTTTTGATTGTCACTGTGTTGTTCTGGAGTTTAAGACAAAATGTGCAAAGTGTGACTGCAATTTCTACAAACAAATTTTGTATTGAAGGGCCACTTACATTTTGTAGATTCATTCTTCTTGGTGTACTGACATTTCTAGATCTCTTTATATACAGCAGAGTGTGTAGTATTGAAGAACAAGGCTATGCCCTTAAATATGATGGTTCCAACACAGTATTATTGGCTTACTCCCATCTTTAGATATGAAGTTGTAATTTCTTGCAGAATTTTAAAGGCATCTTCTTAGACTAGCAGAAACTATTATGATGTTCCCTGATGCCGAAGCAGGAAAGTGGCATCCTTGTTCGTGTTGCTGAATAAGGTGCCTGGATAAAAAGGTGAATGTTGGTGTCTCAAGAGGAACCTGCTCTGTGCTGTCTGTCCAGGTCACAGTCTCTGGTTTCCAGGGCTTTTGTTGGATATAGTGACTCTGTTGGAAAGGTTAGAGGAGAATTATTGAATGGAGTCATATTAAAGTGGATTTTATTTCTGGTTCTTACTGAAGTGTTTTTTTCCTTTTTAAAGATGACACTGCAATTCTCACCAAGTTCAAGCCATCATTCTCAGAAGGTATTGTACTAACCTGCATTACTCCTTCCTTCCTTCTGTGTGTGTCTTCTGTCTATATTTTTTTTTCTACTGAGAGCCTCTTGGAAATCTGACTGAAGTTTATATGAGTCATTGATACCACATATAAGCTGGGCTTTTTGCAATGTGATTTGCAAGTCAATTCTTAGCTATCTGTGGACAGCTGCCTTGGTGAAGACCTCATTGGGCATCTCCATTCCTGATGTTTGTTGTAATTCTTGGTTGTGGCTCCTTTACACCTTCCTACGTGACTTGGACATGCGTTTCTTGTACTGCTCCTGCTCAGGAACCTGTTTATGTGTTTTTCAATAAGTGACTGTATTAAGTTTGTTGTATTTCTCAGTTAATATATGGTTTTCATTTTCCTTTTGCCTTTTTGTGTGCTGCTCTAGGGTTATGCAGTTTTAGTCCCTTGGATCAGAGATACCAAGAGACTTTCCTTCCACAGGTTGCATAAGTTAACAGCCATGGTACTGCAAGAACATTTAAAATGTAGAACTCTGAATTGTGCTTGTTCCTGAGGTTAAATTTAACCATCAATGTGAGCCAGCAATGTGACCTTGTGGCCAAGAAGGCCGATGGCATCCTGGCATGTATTAGAAGGGGGCTGGCTAGTAGGTCGAGAGAGGTCCTCCTACCCCTTTACTCTGCTCTGGTGAGGCCACATCTGGAATATTGTGTCCAGTTCTGGGCCCCTCAGTTCAAGGACAGGGAACTGCTTGAGAGAGTCCAGCACAGAGCCACAAAGATGATTAAGGGAGTGGAACATCTCCCTTATAAGGAAAAGCGGAAGGAGCTGGATCTCTTTAGCTTGGAGGAGACTGAGGGGTGACCTCATTAATGTTTATAAATATATGAAGGGTGAGTGTCAGGAGGATGGAGCCATGTTCCTGTATGACCTACTCTAGGTGATCCTGCTCTGGCAGGGAGGTTGAACTAGATGATCAAGGTCCCTTCCAACCCTAACATTCTGTGATTCTGTGACTACAGAAAGTATAATCCAGAAAAAAAACCATACAACAAGGCTGTTGTTTTAGGCTGGGGAATCTGTTCAAGTCCTCTCAGCAGCACTGACAGATAGAATAGGACATGGGGATTTGCTTGAGGAAAAGTTTGCGCTTTCTGCTCCAGGGCCCAGGGCTCGCTCCCGTTGGCCAAGGCTGCAGCATCCACCTTCTTCCCAGGGCTGCAGGCAGAGCTGTCAGCAGAGTATGCTGGCCATGCTCCCTTTCTTTGGTCAGGGTCTGCTGTTCTGGGTTCTGGGCAGCCGCTGAGTTTGCATAAGCTTGGAGCCAGCCCTGTATGAAGGTAGAGCCTCTCCTTAGCAATATTCTTGCAGAAACGGTTTCTCACATAAATTAATCTGATTTTTTTGATAGATTCAGTCTTTTGAGTCAAGACTTCTGTGTTCTTATTACAATATTCTCCCATTATGAGCCATTTGCAGGTTTTGCTCATGGAATGCTCGTGCTGTGTTGGGAGGTGACCCGAGTTCAGTTCTGTGCTGAAGCTGTTCCTGTAAACCTTTTTCTGTGTTTGGTGTTCTGTCTTACAGCGTGGTCCCTGCAGCATTTATGATGTATGTGCATAGAAGAAATTATACCAAATTATATACTGTCACACTGACTTTTTAGAGATGACAGTGCTAATCTCCACACTAGCATCAGCAGGTGGAAACACCTTTCTACAAGTGCATAACTAAAACTTAAGTATTCAAGTTGTATCTACTAATACTGGTTTTGCAGGTGTAGTTTACTTCAGCAGAACAGTGTGCAACAACTTTTAATGTCTGAGCATTCAGAAACTTACACATTATGTTACATACTATTATACCATTGTCCAGTATGTACACATGTACAGTGATCGAGCAGTGACTCACAAAATGCTCTCGAGATGTACTTCAGTAGCTTATTCTAGATTTTTGAAGAACCAGTTTATATCCTGCCTGGATGCAGTTTTGACATAAAATATTTGCAGGGTACAAAAAGAAAGTAGGTTTGTTTTATTGGTAGGAATAATGTAATTGTAGTTGTCTTGACAGTGGTCCAGTCTAAGATGTGCTAGTCAGTCTGTCCAGTCTAAGCTATACCCAGCAATACTTCCTTGATGGAGAAAGGAGTATGATTAATCCTGTTTTTGGAAGAGAGACACACCATTATTATATGCCTGCTCTAGATTGTGATGAGCTGTTTTCAAAACTGCTTATCCTTTTCCATTGGTGGTGGAGTTATTTATATGCCTGCTTTAGGAGACTGGTCTGTCTGTCTGATCAGCAGAGAGATGGCTGTTGACAAAAACAGAGTAGGAGCCCAGCTTATGGGCTCTGGATTGCCCTTCAGAGGTAATTGGTGACAGCAGGTTCACAGCCACAAACCCAAATAGCATTTCAGTATGACGTAGGCATCTGAAGATACTCAATGTGACTTTTCTCTATAATGTTAACAATTAAGTGTGCGTGGTGAACTGACTACACATGAAGGAAGGTCGTGTTGGAGTTCAATACTGTTGTTAAAATAAAGGTGGGTGGGTTTTGTTTGCTTAAAAAAAACCCCAAACCCCTAACAAACAAAGCAACAAGAAGCTTGGGAATTTAAGTTCATACTATTATTCTTGATCCTGTCATCATATCTCCATTATGTGCACATCTGTAATCTTGAGGTTATGAACCATTAATCTCTTAGCAGCAAAAAATTAATTCAATTTCTAGCAAGTGACCCCAGAGATAATTGAACTTTTGTAACAGAGGCAGCAAAGCTCTGGGTGAGAGACCCTCATAAATAGTAACCTAGCAGACATTTGAGACAAGAAAGATACATGATGCTGACACATTTTTGTCACAGTTAAAAATATGTTTCTGTGACTGCAAGGTTACAACCAGGCAGTACAGACTATGTTGTGTCTTGCAGCATTTTTTCCCCTTCAAAGAACCATTCATAAACATATTTATGCTCTTACCTGTGGCTTGTTTGTGGTTCCATGCCTTAAAGCTTCACATCATTTTCAGATACAATACTATTTTAAAAATAAGGAATGCATTTTTGTGAATCTATTTTTCTTTCAATGTTCCCTAGGGGAAGAATGCAATGGACCTTTATGTGAAACGATTTCAGCTACAGGATCAGAAGTTCCAAGCAGCTCTGAGGTAAGGTACTGGTGGTGTTAACATACCACTGGTAGGAATAGAGTAACAGTTGCAGTGAAAAAGAAAATTAGTTTTAAAACTTGTATTTGTTTTAGATTGTCTCATACTGCTTTTATTTATTCCTGTAAATATTTTCTTCCTCTAGTATTTTGAAGGAGCAAAACCATGAATGTAACACCTGAGACTCACTGAGTCTTACAAGAAATTTATCAGTCCTAGTGCTATAACAGAGCAGTAGTAGAAAACAGTATGTGCATAACAGCTTATCCAGTATCAGTCTTGAAATAAGAACCACACTATCACTTAGTTTTGCCAACTGGAAAAACATAATGCTCTGCGCAAACCCAACCCTTTGTTTTATGCTGGATATTATCTTGCAGGCTTGACAGGGAAATCAAGGGAAGATTTATGAGAAAGCAAATGAAGATTGGAGTTATAAGAATACCTCTTCCTTGCAACATGTACAATATGAAGAGCATCATCAGCTATTCATTTTTTCACAGTACCTCATTGCTTAATATGTACAGTACACAATAGCTGAAGTAGAGAGCAGTGTGTGGTTACTATTCAGTTAAGAAACGTTTAAAAAGAATATTGAAAATATGCATTCTTAAAATTGGTATTTTATTTTAAATTCTATTGTCTGGTTTCTTTATAACGGTTATTATGTGCTTAGAGGAAGATAGGAATAGTTTTAGCTAGGAAGACAAAGTAGAGTCTCATACTGGGCATGTGCACTCATCAGAAATTATGTTCATTGAATTGAGTGCTGGAATACTTTTATCTGTTCTGTTGAACTTCTTAGGAGTAAAACATGTCCTCACCTACCTCTAAGAGGCAAATTTGGAGATGCTTATGTGAAGACAAATATCAGAAGTGCTTCCTAGATTACAGATCTTTATCTTGCTAGCATGTGCAACCACGTCATCTAAATATTTTCATAGATCTATGAGTTCCATCTTAAAAATTGTTGGTATGCTCACCTTGCTACTTTCTGAATGCATTATAGGAGTTGTAGTGATGGTATGCTCCAGGAAAATTTTCAGTAAACAGCCATATCAAATACTTTATTGAAACCTTGGCAGATACAATCTCCAATTATAGCATATGAATCATCGTGCTATGATAAGTGTCAGAGTCTGATGCCGTTTGTGAGTCCCTTTTGAGTCTCGGAGTAGATGGCGATGTCCTGTTTCACCAAAGTGTGAAGTAATTCACTTCATGACTTAGGATGTAAGAAAAGGCAGGAGACATGGGAGAAAGGGTGCAACACATGGCATATATAGAGAGACATGGGATTTGAACCCATGGGTTAAAATGGGTTCAAAACCCATGGGTGAAGGATTCATGATGGGATGGGAAAGGAGGCTTTGATCTTCAGCACTTTCTTGTCTGGGAGGTTGTCTCCATGTGAAAAACACTTCTGGTTCCTCTAGCAAAAATCTCTCACTGGTAACTTCACGCTGCCTTTTCCCTTGTTTTCTACTTATTATTTACTTAATTATCTTTCTACATAATTTGATTCTTAAATATCACAAAGTGTTGTCATACTAGTAATACTAGTCTGTATTTGACTTTGTGACTTGGATTTTTTGTTATTTTCCTCTCTCCCTCTAATAAGAGACAGCTTATTTGGGTTTAGATAGTTTGTTTCCCCAGATCAACTGGTTATCTGATGTTTGCTTACATTTAAGTTAGTACTTCTCTGTGCTTTGCTTTATCATACTCTATATTCCCTCATACGGTTTCAATTATCTGACTTTTTGCTTTCAATGCAATAGGCAGACAAAGTTACAGAGTTAATCTTCTTTCCCTGTTTCACACTATTATCAGCCATGACAGGCTTGCTTCTTGATGATTAATGCCCAGGATAGTCAGGTTAAGTCTATCCTTAGAGTTTTTTCATTATTTTATTCCAACAGTAAGATAGCCCTGAATTTTTTTTTTCAGTTTTGTTTGGGGTTTTTTTGTTTGTTTGGGTTTTTTGGGGGGGAGGGGATTGTTTGGGTTTTGGGTTTTTTTTCATGTAATGCTGATACTTTATCTTCATATGTTGGCAAAGCTTCAGTTTTCTTCTCTGTAAGCTGGAAGAATTTCTTTTCCCTCAGTCCTTGCTAGGCTGGCTTTTGTCACCCTCAATGCGTTCCCATAGGAATTGAGCAGGGTCATCTGTCCCAGCATGGAAGACAAGCTATGGTTTCTTCTTTTTTCACTTAGACCCTTCTGACCTCAGGTCAAAATGCTTTGCTTTTGTTTGACAGACAGCACACTCCTCCATTTTATGACTCTACTCTGGTGACAGATAGGTTGGTAAATTTCTTGTTACTTAACCATGTACTTTGTTCCTGCATTTGGAAGATGCAAGCCCTTGATTTAAGTAATTTTCAAGCAGAAATTATATATATATATAAAAAGAAACTGTTAAATGAATTTACATTTAGGTCACACCTTCATTATGCTCAGGCTGTCTACTTTTTTGGAAGAGAAGAAGTGTAACCTACAGTAAAAGTATGCTTCTGCTCAGCAGCAGGGAGAAAAAGCTAAGGTCTTTTCTTTGATTTTAGCAACAGAGGGAGGGAATAAGAGAAATCTAGATTCTAACATGGAGAGCAGAAAACATTATGTATCCATAATTCAGTGGTAGGATTTTTCTGTTGTAATCTGTAAAGAAATATGTAATTTGGATTTAAGGAGTGATCCAAGTGAAACAATAATGAAGGTGAAAAACAGCCTGCAGTGAAGCCTGCCAACATATATACAAAAGTCGGGTGAAGTCCAAGACTCAAAAAGCAATTCAGTCTCCAACCAATGGATTGAGAACCTGTTTTTCCTCTCTGTGCTTTATATTTCTGCAGAGAAAGCACTGGAAAAACACACAATGGCACAATTCTGATTTGATGCATGGTGCACCTCTGTTCAGTGATTATAGTTAGTTGTTCAAGTTACAGAGTAAATAAGGATGAGGCCCACTGACAAAAAGAGTTCCGATTCTTATGAACAAAGAATGTCAGTTAAATAATTCAAGATTGGAAGAAAGGTTTAAAAAATGGAATTTGGATTAAATTTCCTGATCGTAAAATTTTAGGCCGTTCAAGTAGGATAATTGTAAAACTAGTACAGATTTTATGGAAGACTGAGTCAACACTAGTTTGTAGTTTACTGACATCCTTAATAGGTGCATACAGAGAACGGTTTGTCTGCTATTTCAGTTAAGAAGTACAAAGTAACATAAAATGTTTGCTTTGTATGTGAAACCTGAGTTTTGCACCCACATAAAAGGCAGATGGCTGCACTACTCTGAGTAACTCAAAGATGCAGGATTTTGCCCTATTCTAGCTGTGAGAAAGTGGGAACTAATTTTGCATAGTTACATACGAAATTTTCACCTTTCCTGTTAATTATACACCAATGAAATATTCACTAAAAATCCCTGTTAATCAGGATTTTCTATATTGTAACCTGATCATGAGAAAAATCTAAGAGCAATCTGCCTTTATTTAAGGCAGGTTAGCAGGAGTAAATTGGCAGAGCTCCATAAAGTGTATTAAAGAAATACATTTTGACAGAATTAGGGGTATGATACATAGATGTATTTATTTATTTATTTATTTTTGTCCTTGAGAGCAGCAGGTGCTGCAGGTTTTCCAAAACAATTGATTTTTTTTTCCCCTTAAAAAACACCAGGATAATTACTTTTCATGCTTGTTCATTTTTCAGTTCAGCTGGTGGGTTCTCAAGTAGAGGGAAACATAAAATACCATTATTACCAAATCAATTTCAAAATCTAGAAGGAACGACAAAAAGAATTCTTTTAAGTATAACTACGAAGCACAACCTGAAGGATATTTTGAGAGAGGGAGTACATTAAAGACTTAATGAGAATGGATTTCAAAGGATCAGCCGAACACTGCTGCCACCACTGCTATCTGTCTTCATTCTTGGTTTTAATCTCAATGAAGTTGGCATATTTGAGTGTTTCTGAAAACACTGTTTGCTTCTTTTTATGGTGGTGTCTCTCTACGAGAGTTCTTATATTTTAAATGTGCAGGAGAAGGTCTGATCACCAATCTTGCAATAGTTAACCCTTATGACTTGAGCTAATTAAATTCAGAGCACTGTACTGAGAAGAGGATAAGTTCCCTAGATTAACAGAATAGATTTCCCCAAAATGCATAGGACTGTACAAAGGACTCTGCCAGCTGTGTGTGTCTTTGTATCACAGTTTAGTGTTCCACTGAATATATTAAAATTTTACCTCAGAATGAAGCAGTGTGGGCAGCGTGTGAGGGCCAGTGGGTGGCTAAACTCACTAGTTTTATATATACATCTAATCGTGGAGAAGGTGGGAGGAGTACAGAAGGGAGGAGAGGTGGAAGTAAAGCAGATGGAAGGGTGCCAGCTCGGACAGGGGGGCAGGTGTGCAATGAAGAGGGCAGGAGCTGTAGGGCAGCAATGAAAAGCAAGGCTGCACTTTTACTGCTGTCAGATTTGTACAGTGCTTTGCATCACAGGTATTTTCAGTATAATTAGAGAAAACCTTTCTTCTTAAGTATCTCAGCCCTTAGTTCTCTACAAATAGTGCAGGTTTTCCCAGTAACATCAGTTACGTGAGGATCATACTTCTAAACCCAGTTCAGACCATTTTAGGGTAAGATCACAGTGTAGCTATTTATATTTACACTGTTTCTCATGTGGATTCCTTGCCAAAAGCCAGATCCATCTTTCTGTGTTTATTTGACTGAATTCTGAAAAGGACATTTTTATCTTCTTTAGGTAAGCAAATACTCAGAGATGGCATCATTAAGAAAGAATGTAAGATGTGTGTATGTATTACTCGCAATGTAAATAGGAACAAAAATAGTGTGTGTTTCACAAAATTATAGGAATGGATTTGAGTGGTTTCTCTCAATATAAATAATAAAAATGAAAAATATTGTTTTCTAATTAAAAAAAACAAACAGTACTTTATAAAAATTGGATTTTGGGGAATACACTTTTTTAAATATTACAGCTCTAAACCAATAAATGATGATACAGTAATGAAATTAAGTTAGTGTTCTGCTTTTGTTGAAAGTTAATTCCATGGGGAACTGTCGTATTTTCATAACATGCTTGCACTATTTGGTTGCACTGTTTAAACTTGTCTGTGATTTGTTTTCAGAGGCAAAATAAGAGTGTGAGAAATTACTAACAGACTTAGATACTGCAAAACAACTTGGGTGTTGCAAACTTATTCATTAAAATAGCAAAGCCTGATCTCAAAATCCCTTGCTCGTGCAATCACACATTTGTGGGTCAGGGCCCAAGATGTGTCTTTGTAGGATAGCTGTGCTCTGCACAGTCCTCTGCTGTTGGTATTCCTGTCATCCCTGTGTTGAGCCTGGCCACAGGATGTTGCAGCACCCTCCAGGTCCACATACAGGAAAATAATGAGCACCCAGGTCTTGTACAGTTAAAGTCAGGGTTGGGCCTCTCCAGGCATAGATCAGAACTGGAAGCTGGGAAGACTTCACTTGTCTCATTAGGCATAACAGCTACAATTACTGATACCAATATACCTTGTCTACGCTATGAGGTTAATGATTTGTCTCCTTGCATTTGTTTTCGTTCAGTGCACATGGTGTAATTTCAGCTTGTATTGAAAAGGTAGCCAAGTAAGGAGTGTCATATTTGTTCTGAATGCAGATGCAGCTGCCTATGCTATGTTTTCTATCTTTGGTATTAAAATAAGAAAAAGTACTGTTACGAGTTGTTCTTCATCAGCTTGTAAACAGTACTCTGTGCCAAGTTGTTTAGACTTTATTTTGTATGATGGAAGTGCTGAGGTATACTGTATAGCTCTTATGATGAGTTGTTACTAATATTTAAAAATCCATATGGGCAGCGTAAAAGTCAGTGGTGTAGGCTAGAGACCCACCTCATCTGAAGAAGCGGAGGTTTGTTGAAACTTTGATGCTCTAGACTGCAAATCCAACCACCACTCAGAATAGCTTTTCAACAGCCAGAAACTACACTGTTTCTTCTGAAATAGCATTTTATTTTAAAGCATCCTTTGCATCATCGCTAACAACATTATGTTTTTCCCATGATGCCACTGGCAGGGCCTAAACAGCACTGAGACTACTTTACTCATCCCTGAACATCAAGTGGTAAGCAGTAAGCAATATTCATGCTTCCTTGCATGAATTCGTGTGGTGTCTTCAATAACCATATGCCAAAAAGTCCCTCATCAGAAAATTTTCCAGTTTCAAGGATGCCATCCTTCCAAAAAGAATTAGGTTATAAATGATCTTACAAATAAGTTATTCTGGCTTATAAAAAGTAATGTGTTTTTTGCTTTTATTCCTAGTAATGACTTAATAAATTCAAGCAAATTGGAAGAATAATAGACAAAATTGAAAAGTTAAGATTGGTGGAGAAAACTGGAAAGTTTTGCTTTTTTGTCATTCTTTCGTTTTGGTGGGATAAAGGATATATTCTGAGTATGGTGTTATTAACAGCTGTGGGATTCCTTTTTATCATGATAGCCTGGAGAGCTCATTGAGTCAGCATGATACTTTAAAATGTTTCAAAGAGCAAGAAACAAACACCTGACAGCATCTGAAGTGTGTTGCCTTTTTTTTTTTTTTCTTCTTGTGGTAAACAATAAGGAAAGGATCAAAATATCCACTTACTGAAATTTGCAGACAAGATAATTTTATTAATTGTCAAATATATCAGAAAACTTAAAATCATTATTATTCTTTTATGGAGAAAAATTTATATAAGATAACTAAAGAAGTACATGCTGAGGTATATTAAAACTGTGCTTGCTTACATTGGGCTTTGGTGTCTTACATTAACACATATGCTGTCTTAGTATACTTTTTTTTTTTCTTTGTTCTATTCTTGTTTAACATGGTCTTTTATCCAGAGAGGCTTTTTCTGCGCATTTAAATTATAGTGCAAATATCTTGGTGTCTTTAAACTGCTTTGAAATGCATGTTTTCAAGCTTTTGGATTTTACTGTGGTTCAAAGTCGCAACGCAAGTGTGGTAAAGGTGCAGAAAGTAGCTTGCAAGTTTTAGCTGCAAGATTGCAACTTTTAGCTACAAGAACTATGTGGGGTTTTGTTTCCTTGAAGGGGAAAAGTTTTGTAGCCTGCATGAAGCTTAACTGGAAATTAGGATTTGTGGTGCTGACCGTTGTTAATACTTTTTTTTTTTTTTTTTTTTGAAAGTGGGTAAGCATTTCAGTTGCATGGATTCCTCCAATACTCTTCCTCCAAGGAAGAATATTGAAGAGAACTTCATGCAAAGGGGATCTCAGGTATAATGGGGACTAATTTTACTGTGTGTAAGCCAGGAATTTGCTTTTTTGATTTTCAGTACAGTGCCTATATATTTACATATATTGTGTAAATGCATTTCCAGGAACTTTTTGCTTCTAGAAGTAAATTTTGTCAGTTACATTTAGCATAGTGGCACTTAAATCGGTATCTTTTTCCTGTAGCTGTGTGTTTAATCCAACGAAAAGGGGGGGAGGTATATAAATACTCTGTGAGAACTGAGGATCTAAGAGACGATGATAATTTTGTTTTTAAAACATTTAATATTTCCCACCCTTCCAATTTTGGGGGCTTTTCTTGTATTTGGCTTTCAAACCCTTATATTTTTGTCCATTTCTGTATTCTGAATTTTTTTCTATGGTGTATTGTTAATTAATAAATTTACTTAATTGCTTTGTAATGTAGCTATTTCAGGTTTTTACATTGTCTGTGATTAAAGCTAATTTGCCTGTATGATTATCAAAGGTATAAAGTAAATAAAATAAATATTTGTTTTGCAGACTGTATTTTGTAAGCAAGCAAAATACTGCAAATCAATTTTTATTTGTAATTCAGACAGTTTTGTTTTCTTGTAATGTAGGATTATGGTAATACAAGTTCTAGATGTGCTGATGGGGACTGTTATTAATGTGACTTTTCAGCTTGCTTACCCATTAGTCATAGCCAGAGGTTCTTTGCTGTGCTGTAACTGTAATGTATTGTGTTCCTCCGTTTCTAATTAATGTTGGTTACTGCTTTGTTACTGAAATTGCTGTTCTAAACCACCTTCTCACTCCAAGATACAGAAAGCAGAAAGGGAAGACCTTGAGGTTGGAACCTGCCATCCCAGCTCAGTGAAGTTAAACACTTGTGAAACCTTAAAGTCCAGGGAATTGAATTTGGGAAGGGTGTTTTTGAATGTAGGCTCCTAAGAAACTTGCAGTTCTCTGAATATTAATCTGAAAAGTATTGCTCTAAGCAACTGAAGTCTGTCTTTGGAGTATGGACATGGAGAGGGCTAGGACATTTAGCAGCGAGCTCTATTTGGAGGAAGCTCTGTTTCCTACAAGGGAAGAGCTGTGCTAAGTGACCTGCAAGGACCTAAGTTTCCTTTTAGGTTGATGATGAGAAATAGAAATCACTCTGAGCCCTGTGAAAATACACAGGACTAAATCATTCAGGTATATAACCTGCTTTTCAGGTACTGTGATATCATTAGAGCACCAAGGGCTAGCTGACTACTGACCAAGGTCAGCCACCTCTGCGCTTTGGTGGGTGAGCAAGGCCACAGAAATGTCTACTGCAGCCTCTGTCCCTCAGCTTCAATCCAAAGTCATGTCTCTGAAGCACTTTCTGTTATGGTGTGCAGTGGCTGATGCCACATCCAGCAGCTTGTTTTCCCCTTTCCTGATTGTGGTGACTGCCTTGTTTGCTTTGGCCCTGGAAATGTGTGTCTGAGCCACCTGGGGAGCAAGGTGCCCAAGGCCTGCTTGTCAAATATTTAGCAGTGTGGGAGAGTTTTGTTGGATTTGAATGTAGCATGCGACCACCAGCCAGCATTTAAACACTTTACCCAAACCAGTGTGGGCAGAACTGAACATGGGGTGTTACAGCCTTACTTGATCTTGAGCTGTCCTTATTTATTTCCATACCGAGATCTTGGACTTTCCTGTAATCTGTGCTATTTGAGCATTATTTCCTACTGCGGGGCTTTATTTGTGTCTAACATGAGGATTGCAAGGTTCTTAGAGGGTTGTTCAGTTGGAACATGGTCCAATACCCTGTCTTCCACTGGATGTCTGCAGAGAAGTTACCAATTATGGGGTAGCTAGAAATATTAGTATAATTCCATAAGAATACAGCAAGTTTGCGTTTATGTAGCCACGTGAAAAAAAAATTCAGCTCTTTGTGACAGACCAGTGTTCAATTAGGACATCAGTCCATCGGCTACGAAGTCACTTAGTGCTTATAGAGATAATTAGACTATTAGAACTAGAAGATTACTACAGGAGATCAGGAGGGCAGTATTTGTTTTGGAACAAGTAGATTTTGTAAACTTGTTTTGTAGCTGATGCATTTATTCAGCTTTTTGGAAGCACTGGTAAATGCTGAACACTTCCAGTATCACCAGTTCATAGAATCATACAGTGACTTGGTTTGGAAGGGATCTCTGGAGTTCTCCTTGCCCAACCTCGTACTCAAGGCAAGGCTGACTGCAAAGTTAAATCAGGTTGCTCCATCAGGGCCTTGCTTGCTCAAGCCATGTAATCTTTAAGGATGGATATTATGCAGTGTCTCTGGGCAACCTGTTGTACCTGTTGTGCTCAACCACACCCTCCCATCCAGTAGGAATTTCCCTTGTTCCAACTTGTGTCTGTTGCCTCTTATATTTTCACCATATGCCTTGGGGCTGTAATTTCTCATTGGGTATTATTCAATCATTCAATAGCTTCTACCTGTTATCTGTGCTGCGTTAGGGAGTTCTAATTTGGTTACTTGCATTCCAGAAGGTACACGTCACAGATTATCTGCTCTGATGAAGTGTAACTTCATTTAATAAGCAGGTTGTCTGTGATTACTTAAGTTGAATACAATTCTGCAAAGAACTGTTAACAAATAAGATGTACTACTCTGTAATGTTTTGTGATTCACTGATGCAACCAATGCAAATTACTAACACTTTAGATATTCTAAACCTGTAAGTACACATGTGCGCACAGATCTGCATGAACGTGCAAGACGGATCTTGTTCTTTTTGTGAAATCCAAATGCAGCAAAATGCAAAGGAATAATTTATGGGTTTAATAAGCAGGCCTGTCACTATCCATGAGGAATGATCCTATGTACAGAAGGAGACGCAAGTGATAAATATTCCCCTTCTCAAAGTAGATCCCACACTGACTTCTTAAACCAACAGTCAGACCTTTAATGACTAAGCAGGACTATGCTACATCTTAAAAAATGAGCAAACTTTATCACTAAAGTGTTACTTCAAGAGTTTGGAATAATCTGATCATAACTGTGCTATGCAAAGAATTTGAGACATTGCTTTGGCAAGAGCTTTTTTTGAAGTAACTATTAGTTACTGATTCTTTCTTCTTGTTGTATATGGATTTTGTTAGTTCACTAGGACAATGTCTGTGCTCCCAGAATCTCTGTCTTTTTAAATTAGTGGTTGGGATGGCCTGTTTTTAGGTTGATTCCCAACATGGTAAGTTGGTAGAATGCACCTGGGATTCACTTAATGTAATGTTGAATAATTTCACTACTATTAATGTAGATGTCAGTGTCGTTCTGTGCACTATGTTAACTTGATTAAATTAACATCTAACCGGTTGCAGTCAGAAAGTATATTTACAAAAAAAACCCCAACACTTGTGTGCACAAAATGGATTATGAAACTACTGTTTCTTTATTCTATTTGATTTCTTGACCTTTGTGAGCCTGTTAGTCTTGCATGATTGTATACTGCATTTGTAAGCAAAAGCATTTTCTGAGGTAGCTGTCCTGGTTTTAATCTTAAAGTAGTCTAATTGATCTACTGTAAATATTTCTCTAGATGTTCTCTAAATATTAAAAAACCAAAACAACAACAACCCTCTACAAAAAACAAACAAACAAACCAACAACAACAAAAAACACAAAAAAACAGAATTGCCAAAGAGGGAAGGCAAAAAAAAAAAAAAAAATTGCTGCATTTTCAGGAAATAATTTCCTTTAGCTCTTTTGTGTTACTTTGATAAACGCATGTCCTGGAGTCTGTGGGTATTATTACTTGTAATTTTGTTAGCTCTAGAATTATATGGCTGCCATTCTTCTTTTTCTGTTCAAGTGGGTCCAACTGCACACGCACGGTCTATGCATTAGCCAGTGCTAGTTTTGTTGCCTTTGTATTACATTCAAAAAACTTTCTAATTTCTTTTTTAAATCTGCTCAAATATCTAAATGATAGCAATTTAGGAATCATTATTCAAACATACCTAAGTTTATTATCAAAAGGGATGGAAACACAGCTTTGCTTTTAATACAGAAGACATTACAGCCATTCTGTTTGGGGATGCTTGTGTTTTTCTAATAGTTGGAGGCTTTTTCTGGCTTAAGGACACATATTTCTCACTAACTCTAGGTGGGGTTGTGTGCTTGAATCAGTTAGTTTGGGTCTGGGAGAGGAACAGTGGGCTTGCTAACTACTTATTGGTTATTCCAGCAGAGTGGAAGGAGATATAATCTGTTCCTGAAGCGACGTCTCAGGGTAAAACAGTGATGAATGATATTGCAAGTGGCTTGGATGGCTGCGGTAATAACATGCTTCACTGTGTGATGCCTTTTGTTAACTGGGAGCAAGGGTCACAGTTATGAAGTTCTCTAAGAAAGCACAGAGTCTTTTTCACATGCATCCTTGCATGGCTTAAGAGGGAGAAGACAGAGACATATTCCTTGGAATTATTCTTTTTTGTTCCTACTCTAATAAAATAACCCCCCAATGCAGTCCTATAGAACTACAATTTTGCTGATGAATGCGGTTTAAAAAAAACACCCAACAACCTTCCTTAGCATGGAGTTAAATTTAGACCAGATTATTGACTTCTATGGAGAGCACTTTGTTGTATGAACTTCTAGTCTTGTAAAAAATTTGTTAAAGCTGAGTATTGATAATAAAAAATATTACCCAATATTATTATTAACTTCCCTAGGAGAGTGAGGTAATAGCCTCTATTGGCTTAACATTAATTGCTGTAGCCTAATCAGTGAAAAAGATTAATGTTTTTATGACATTCTGTCCCACTGATAAATGAAAATATGACTTTTAATTTATCAGTTAGAATACTGATTGCTCTGTTATATTGATACATTATATTAGATTTTTTTTTTTCCCCTGGGAAAGTAAATAATTTTGAAATGTAACCCCTGTATCATTTGTGTGCATTTTCACATATAGTCATTGCTGGGACATACATCGCTGTGGTGGTTTGTTTAGTGAATACTGTTCTGTAGAAGAAAATGCATGGAATTTACTTTTTTCTACCTGCTTTTACTCAACAAACTTTGCCCTAGCTGCCTTTTATGTAGAGTGGTGTTTTGACTAACTGCAGAAAAAAATCATGCTGTCGAAAAGAAATGGTGCTGTCATGTAACACTTGTCTTGATCATTTATGACACGCTGTAAAGACTGTGAAAGAATAAATGGTAGCATTGTTCAAGGTATTGCTACACTAACATATATTGTTTGTGGATACAAGCAGTAATTTTTTAAATTATTTTAAATGGATATAGCCCTTGTTAGAACTTGTGCAAGTTTATCTTCATCTATGAAGAAACTGAAGAATTAAGGCAATTTTAGGGAACTTCTTTGTGTTCTGTTACATTTTCATACAACAGCAATACTTAGGTTTTTTTCAGTCTAATACCTATATCTTCCACAGATTGATAAAAGACATCAAAGCAAAGATTCTATTTTCTTCAGAGACGGTGTCAGGAGAATTGATTTTGTTCTCTCCTATGTGGATGATCTTAATAAGGAATGGGAAAAAAAGTTGGTAAGTGTCTTTTTGAAGTCTTCTTAATTCTCATCTATCACAACCTAAATATCAATTACTAAGCCTTTCAAACCACTAGACTTGCCTGGAATTGGACTTTGCTAAAAATCTGGTAGCTGTGTAAAAATCCATTCCATGTACTGAAATTTCAATGTAACTTACTGTAGTGTGTTAGGACCCAATTTTAATAGATTGGGGGGGGGGTATTTACTTAACTGATCACTCTCCATTACTTGGGCTGATCAATGTATTATACAATCTATGCCAAGTAATTCAGATGATGTTGCTTTCTTCATTTAACAGTCTTATGCACAGTAGAACATCTGCATCAAGTTTTGTGAGATTTCATTCTATATGTATTGTGTTACTTGCAAAAAGAGTTTATGGCCCCATAGGAGAAGGCATTTGGTCTGTGACCCAGTAGGTTTGTTCTGTGGTCACGGAACAGGCAGGCATGAAGATGTCAGTGTTATGGCCTGTGAGTTTTTACACAGTTCTTGGTGAATCCACAAAGAAAATTAAATCTATGTTTATGTCCAGCATAGACCTTTATACAGTGAATATGCCCATAAATTAATGCAGACTTTTAAGTACAGGAGTAATGTGCTGTTGGTCTTTGTGGGAACAAAATCTAAATAGTGATGCACCATAGCCTTTGGAATTTGTCTGACATACTGTACTTGCTATTGTACAGTCATCACAGGAAATAAATGTGAATTTCTGTTACTGTAGTACAGTGATACAGCAAAATGTAACAGCTAAGAATAGAAATGTTCATAGGAAGAGAATAACAGTTGTGACAAATGGTTTTGTTTCCTTGTCTCAAGGAAACAGTTTTATTCTGCATTTCTAAGAAAGAGATTAATAACATCTTTGTGTGTTTCAACATAGCCCTGATACAGATGTAAGGGACAGTCTGTTCATCTTCTCCTTTAGCTTCATACAGAGCAATTGCATTAAGTTCTTTGATGTTCCCCAGAAACTTCCCAGCTTAAATTCTGTTTTGAACCTACCTTCTATATGCTACATGAATAAATCTTAAACACAAAGTCTCTCTAAACACAAAGTGTAATTATATTTTTCTAAGACAATAGTTTATCTTTTTCCTCAAAGCCTCTAGCAGATAAATGGAAATATTTTACCCATATATGAAATGAACGTGAACATGGAAAAATAAAAATATTTTTTTTAAGTATCTAGCAAGTTACTCATGTATGACCAGGACACAGTCTTCATTATGCATATTTCTTCACAAGAGACTCCCTGGGGGCAAAATAATTTGTTCCTGTGTTTACTGGAAGCAAAGTCTCCCTGTCTCCAGTGGGGCATTGAGATACAGAAAGTAATTTTATCTTAGCCTTTCCTGCTTTTCATCTTCTGCTTTCTCACAGGCACCAGGTAGCCCAAAATTAGTGAGCCAGGGGCAGCAAAAAGTCAGATGCTTGTTGTTCATTGTGAACCCTGTTAGGCTGCCAGCTGGGAGAATCTGTGTCCCCAGCTCTGCAGTAGCAGCTGAAAACTGGGCTTGAGCCACACTGGGCTCCTCTCCATGCTGCTATACAGCAACTGGGCTGGTGCTTTCAGAAGAAAGGTGTGTGTTGCCTCCTTCACTTTGGAGGGCACATAGAGCACCCTTCCAAGCCATGGGGCAGCCCCTGAGGTGCTGTGGTAGTGCCAATTACCAGTCCCATCAGCCTCCCGCTTTTGTGGCTGTGGGTGGATGATGCAATCAAGGGCCTTTCCCAAACAGGCTCCCTCTCACTTGAAATGTTCTTGCCAGGGAGCTCTTCCCTCTGTGACTTCAGAGAGGCATCTGTAATGGAGTCACATATAAATGCACAGGTCTAACTTTTTAGGTTTGGACAGTAAGCTTAAAATTCTTACAAGCACATACTAAACCAAAACAGCACTAGGTCCACGGGTGCATTTTGTCTATTTTAAGCCTTTGATGGTGACATGAAGAAATCCAGTGTTTGACAAGAAAAGGTGGAACATTGTTTTTTGCAGCAGATCAATTTCCTTTCTAAAATGTTTTTTTCAAGTGAGTGGAAAATTCAGTACATTCACATGGGCTTCAGAGAAGGTGGCTTATGGGATAAGAGGAGGTGGTAAAAAGAGCATAATTTCCATTAGAGCACTGCAATTTATCACATTAAGTGTAAAGCAAGGAAAGATCAGTAAGATGGGTCAGACTCTCTGGTTCTGTCTGTCATGAAGCTGCACAGCAGGAGGAGAAGCTGGCTGGTGTCTGAGCTGACTTGCTTGGCTCTCCTCCAGAGTTTGCTGGGGAAAGAATGCATGCCAGGATGCTTTGTTTGGAGAAAATGTAATCCAGAATAGCACATATCTTTGGATACCAAGCTTGAATGTCAGCTTTTATATAGCCCTTTCAAATGTAATCATAAATCACCTTTTCGTTGTATTGTTCTCTATTAGATCAGTAGGTCAGCAAACGAGACTTCTCTGGTGTGTTTATACATGTGCATGTAAGCAGATTTGTGAGATAGATTAATTAAAAAATGGTGTGTGGACTTGCATTTGCCCCCAGCATGTGCTAGAACTCAGGAATTCCCATATTTGCAAGTTTACCTAGGCCAGTGTCTAATTTAATATCTATTAATATTTGGCAAAGTCAGATGTGACAGGTAAAAATGCAAGGCCACTATCACAGGAAAATATATCAGTACATATTAATATAGATTCAAGGGTAATTAAAGCTATTCTTCAGTCTGTATTAATTTATCTGAGTAGTTGTATAAACTGAAATGCAGATAGGACAACCCAGTCTTCACAGACATGCAGGAAAAGGAAACTGGATGAAAACTATGGTGATTTGGGTTTTTTAAGTATGTTTGTAAAATGTCATTTGAGACCATTCAATAGAAAACATCACACAGCATTGCAGATTTTAACTAGAAATAAATTGGTAGTCTAGCTAGTGTATTCTTAAGAGGCTCGGGCTCAATATTTAGCTTCTCCTCTAGTTATTCTTGTCAGTTCCTTAGCAAATTTTATATAAGTAAAAGGAAGTAATACAGTCTCCTAATAGGAGAAAAAATCCTACAGAGAAGGAGGGGAAGAAAATGTTCTTTACCTAAAGACACCACCTAGGAATTACATGGGAAAATAGAGAGATCAAGAAGAGTCTCAAACTCAGAGAGGTCATGCAGCCACCACGCACTGCCACAGGCAGCTTTATTTATCCCTGGATGAAGTTCACACTGACTTTCTGCAGGCTAAGTGTATGGAAGCTTACATGGGATGATTTGTTAGTCTTACCTACTTTTAAAGTTGTGTTGTTTGTGAAGTGAATTGTCTGTAATCAGTACTTGAACATCTGTATCAGGCATGATTGCTAAACTGGTAGATAGGTATCACTGTAAGTGATCGGACTTCCAGATACTTCCAGAATTTTTCTTTTTATCTAGTTTTAACATTCTTTTAGAACTATATCTAAATTGAACAGTAACACAGCACACACAGAAAACCCTCCCAAAAGCCAGAAGTGCTCAAGATGCATGAACATCATTTACTTCTCTGGTTAATGGGATGACACATTAAGGTTTCCTGTTGCTAGTCAATGCAGCTCCTGATGTGTGGCTGTCCCTAGGCTGCCTGTAACTCTGAAGAGGCCTGGTATGTGTCAGCTGGTCTTTGTTTGTCTGCTTTCCTTTACAAAGGTCACATAGTAGTAAGGGGTTGGCATCAGGGCAGTTAGGAGGAGTAGAAGTTACTTGTTGGTTGCTAACTTCATCAGTTAATAAAGTGTCTTTATTTCTCATCAGGAAAGGAGAAAAGAATTTGAGAGCAATCTGCAGAAGGCTGGTTTGGAACTAGAAACAGAAGACAAGAAGGTAAAAAAGATAAAAAAGAAATAGACCTGCAAATTACTAATTAATATATGCCACTGCTTCTTTGAGAGAAATTATAAATTATTCTAGCAGATTTCGGTGGAGTGTGACTAGTTTAGATGAAACAAGCTTGAAGTGTTCTAGTTATTTTCCCAGATACGTTCATAAAAATTGTGTCAGCAAAGTAATTTTTGTTCAGGAGGAAATGACAGCTTTTGATTTCATAACAAACAGAAAGCAGTCCCAAAATAGCTGTGACTTCATTTAAATCCCTGTAAACGGGAAGTATGCTCACGGCTAGATGGAATCCCACCCAGCAACTAGTAACATGTTTGTGAAGTCAGTGAATGGATTAGCATATGCCTTCTGGGTTTTGTGATTATGAGGAAAGACCCTGGTATAACAATTAAGGATGTTTGATTAGTATTACCATTTTGTTGTAGTAGCTGGAGAACACGGGATGCTGGCTTCTTCAGCCAGCATGCTCTTTTTTCAACCAGAGATTCAGTTGGGCAGAATAACTCTGGGTGAAATTCAGGCTCTGTAACCACCATAGGTGGGGATTATTTGAGCAACATGTTAAAAACACCTTCTGATGGCCATTTCCTGCTGTGCAAGCAACAGAACACTAGGAGACCATATGGTGTCGGGCGAGGCCTGTGGTAAGATTATTCCTTATCACAGCTGCAAGGCTGTAACAAGTCCTGGCTCTGGTTGGTAACTTCTTTTTTTGCAAGGATTCTTGTGTACTCTACTCCACTGTATGAAAAACACTCCCTCCAAGAAAGAGAGAAGCTTCAGAGTCCAGCACGGGGGCCCATGGGACGCGTGGCTGCCAAGGGGCCAGCCCTGCACAGCAAATCCTTGCATTTCCAACGTGCTCAGTGTATGATGAGTTTTTAGGCCTCAGTGTACAAGATTAATGTAATTTGAGTAGACTTCATGAGTTCTTAGTAGTGCAGTGATTATGAAGAAATGAGCACTCAGATAAGTTTTTCACTTAGAAACAAATTACATATATAAAAAAGTCCCCGTATTCCTCTCTCCTTTTTTGTTTTTAAAAAAGTGTTCAAAAATATGTAAAAGGCAATAAATTTTGTAGAGCAACTATTCCTATAAATCTTGCAATAAACCACAGTTTAGTCTGATGTCTACTTTAACTTTCCTGGGGCAGGAATCTGAAGATGGCAAGATTTATTTTGTAAAGATCCATGCCCCGTGGGAGGTTCTGATCACATATGCAGAAGTGCTGAACATTAAAGTTCCCATCAGAGAAAATGACATCCCCTCTACAGTGGAGAACCCCCTGGACTGTATGCTTGCACCGCTCAGGCTTCCTGAGAAGGTGATGCACCCTGAACCAGATTATTTCACGGCACCGTTCAGCAAGGACAAGCAGGAGCTGTACCTCATTAATGACGAGAGCACTTTCTTCTCACCATCCATGAGAAACAGAATAGTACGTATGTGAATTTGCCTACTTAGATTTACATGTAGATTTACATGGAATATTCATGCAAGGAAGAAGGATATAAATGGTGATATCTGTGGGTAAACATGAGGAAGCCTAGGTGCATATATCTTAGAAATTTGGAATAGTATTTGTTGGAATGCGTCTTCTGGATGCCTTCTGGACGCTTTCAAGGGTCTTATATGGGGTGGGCCTTCTGAAGAAACACTCTTTGCTTTTTTTGTATTATTCCTGCAGATTGTATGTACACAGTGCACAACTGTTACAGGCCTTAACGTTTCTGTTAAATGACCCTGAGTAAGGAAATGTCTGAAATTCTTGTGTTTGAATCTCAGGTTAATTATATTCTTACGCGTTGCCCATATGGAACAGAAGAAGGGAAGAAAAAATTTGGGATTAAGAGACTGCTGAATAATGGCACTTATTCAGCTGCATATCCTCTTCATGATGTAAGTATTTTAGCTTTTACTCCCTTGAGCATTTTTTACTCTTTTACCTACTGTGACATTTGCTGTTTCCAGCAGAAATAAAACTGTGCTCAAACCCTTTCATTTGTCCCAGTAATTGATTCTGTTTCATACTTCACAAGACATATCTGCCAGCCCTACTATTTGGTTTTTATGTACTTAAGTGTTTCTTCCCGTGGATGAGTTTCTAGGATATACTTATGTGTTAGTCACATAATTTGTAAGAGGCTTTTTCCATAGTGTATTCCTATAATGTCTATGATACAGCTTATACAACAGTACATTATAAAGATGATAACATGGACTGAAAACCTACTGTAGAAGCATATATTCAGGAGTGTATGTGCGTGTAGGGTATGTACATACATACACTGGAGTTACACTGTAATGCATACTACCTGTAGTTACATAGATAATCTTGGGATCATACCAAATTCCAAAAATCATGAGCCAGATTCACAAATCGCTGTCTAAAAAAATAATATTTAACCTTTCAAAGTGTTTTCAAAATGTGAACTTTAGGTTATTTACATTTTTTATTTCTATTTAGAAACCAATTGTCATGCTTTTCTTCGTGACTGAGAGACATTCAGGAAAAAAGGAAAATCAACAAACAACATAAAATAAAATTGCAAGAGCTGGGGGAATCTGTTGGTTATTTTCTGCTATTTCATTTCTAGAGTACTGAAGTTCCAAAAATTTCTAAGTATTTGACGGGTAGATACATGATAGTGACAAACACCACTTTAGTGTCAGAATTTCATTTTGCACGTCCTCGCCTTACAGCTGGAAACCATAGTACAGAGTACATTATAGTGCGATGGCTGGAGACAGAAAACAACTTCAATTTATATGCCCTAGTTTACATCTCACAGTGAAATGCTTTTGGCTGTGCAGTTTAAAATGAGACGGAAGTATGGAGAACAGGATTTACATTAGCATTATTTCTCATTAAGTTGAGTAAACCAGTAGGTTTCTACTTCAGGGAAGGTTGAACTTCGGCAATTGCATACACTACCCCAGTGTCAGGGAACAAACCATTCACTGCAGTAATCTACCAGTGCGAATGTGTATGTGGTACCAGCACAACACTCGTGTAACGTGACATGCTGTGGCTATGGTACCGGCTGACCTAATGTCTAAGATTGACAGAAGTTTTCTGAAACTATGCGTTCTGAAAACATTACATATATAAAAAGGGTCCTTCTTAAAGAGGTGAAGTAGAGCACTAAGTTTGAATATCAGATTAATTTCCTGGGCACCATCTTAGGAAGGGTGCATCACCATCAGTGTTTCTTTCACTGTAGTATTTGATTCTGTTGATGAGGTGTTTTGCCTTTACTCTGTTTGGCTCACAGTGCCAGTACTGGAAAAAGGCAAATGATCCAAACTGTGACAACGAGAGATACACACTGTACATGGAGTGGGCTCGTTTCTTGCGATTCTACAAAGAACAGCCTTTGGACCTCATCAGGTAAAATACTGCTTGTGTTTTATTACACTTACTTGGTTTTCACTGTAATATGAGCACATGTTCATCAGTAGCTTGATCCTGCTGCGAAGTTTTTACTACTTTTAAGGTTCAGTGACAACTGAATACTCAACAGAGCACTATGTCCTTGGAATACATGACACAGGTTTGTACTAGCAACTGGAAAAATGCTTTATCTCAAATAAAGCCTTTTTCAATCTAGCCAGTGCTCCTGGGGTCAGGTGTATTACTCAGCTGTAGAGAAACGGCAGTAAAGAACACCTTGCATGTTATAATCAGTATCTGCTACAATTTTTAAAGATTCCTTTGGAATTCTGAAATTTCAACACAAACCTGGAAGAATAGTGATAAAATCAGTTTTGAAGTTTGACTCAATTCAGTATGAAACCTAAATTTAAACTAACCTTACCCAAGGTCTCTTTGATTCAGCACATATGCTAAAACCCTTGCATTATTCACAGGTTACAGTTGCCCTACTCATAACACAACCAGTTGTATTTCTGTGAATTACTCACTCATTCTAACCATATGACAAGAACTGTTGTGCCCAGTTTCATTTCTATAAAAACTCATTGGAAAATAAAACCAGTAAATCTTCATTTACGTTATTCTGTGAGAAGGAGAGAGTGTGTGATTTTTAAAGCTGGAGCTTTTGCTAGGAGGAAAAAAAAAAAAAGAGTCAAACAAGTCCATGTATTTTGTTAATTCACCTTGCGTAACTTCTTGCAACTGATTTCAAATCTTGTTTTTCAGTGTACATCACTTCCTTTACTCTTCTGTTAAATGAAAATTTTGACAAACATAAAATTTTGTGTTTCATTTTGACTCTGGACAGCTTGCTCTATTGCAGTTTTAAGCTTTGATTTGTATTCCTGTTAATTGCCTTTTTTGTTTTGTTTTGTTCTCAGGAAGTATTATGGTGAAAAGATTGGAATCTATTTTGCCTGGCTAGGATTTTACACTGAGATGTTATTCCTTGCAGCAGTTGTTGGCTTAATCTGTTTTCTTTATGGCTTGTTTACAATGGATGAAAATATGAGCAGGTGAGTGTAATGTTGAAAATCTCCTGGGCTTATACTGGGAAAAGCTAAGCAATGTGAAAACAGGTTCTTGAGAAAAAAACAGTTAGCAAGCTTTTGAAACTTGCCAGAGCAGACGCATTTGTTCTTCAGCTGCCTTTATTGACAAAAATGGTGGTGGACAACTAATGAAGAACTTGTGACCTATTAATTTGTAAGACTCAGTTTGGAGGTGAAAAGCAATATTTTATTGCCATTTGGCATATATTGGAGCACCTGCAATACATAAATTCATAAGACTACCACTGACGTCTCTCAAAATTGTTTGTTTCCAGTGTTTATTGTTGCTTAAGCTTTTCTATTTTAATCTGTCTTGCAGAGTAGTCCATTCATCTTTTTGAGTAAGTCATCATTTCTACTATGAAAAAGCATGGGTGCAGCACATATCAGTGGTGTTCTGCCATCAAAGAGGGATCTGGTATCTTGGAAGCCAGAGTTTTCTTCTTAAATAAGCATTGTATTTGTTTCTTCAAGGGTCCCAAGATTTATTGTATTCAGGGATCTGGGGGGGTGTGGGCTGTGCTGCTGGTTTTGGAGAGGAAAGGAGGATTAACGTTTCATTCTCGCTGTTTTTTAAAAGAAGGATTCCAGAAAAATTTTGAGGTTTAACCATAAAAGATGAATAACAGGTTAAAATTCTCATCCATTCTACTGAATTCTGTTGTTTAGAGACAGATATGAGCTAGGTTCAGAATTCACCTGGGAATACTGCTGCACATGTTCAGATTTCTCTGGGTACTGAAGGACTATCACAGGATTGGAAACTTTGCTGCATCTAGTAGTTAAATTGAAGTAGCAATTTTTACTGTAGACAGCAAAGCTGAATTAATGCCTCTGCTTTTAGAAAATGTGTTTTGAACACATTACTAACCTGATAAGAAATAACATGGTTTACATCTCTCCTGAAAGCAGTGCACGTGCAGTACAGCTCCTTACAGGCTTCTGATACATTACTGATAGAACTGGAAAGCCCATAATACCAAGTGAATTGCTAGTTCTCCTTGTAGCAGCTGCTCTGTTTCTTGGCTTGCCCTGACCAAACACAGGTTAAGACCAGTGAATGTGACAAGAGTTGGCATCTTCTCCGTGAAGCTGCAAATGTTGAGCTTTGAACAAATGAAGCTTTTAATTTTTAATTTTTTTTTAATAAATTTCATACAGCAACTCTTAAGATGCTGTGAAAACAGGTATTGTACAATGTTTTTCTCCTCAGCAAAGAAATCTGTGACCCTGCAATTGGAGGAGAGATAATCATGTGCCCTCTTTGTGACCGAGAGTGTGACTACTGGAGGCTAAACACCACTTGTGAGTCCTCAGAGGTCTGTATCTGGTTCTCCAGGCTGTCATTTTTGTTCCTACTGAAAAGTATTTTGGTACTGACCTATTCCTGTGTATTCTGTTGCAGTATTCCCATTTGTTTGACAACGTGGCAACTCTTTTTTTTGCTATTTTCATGGGCATATGGGGTGAGTACATTTAAGTTTTATGTCAAGCAAGGAAGAGATCTTGTCTGAGGGTGACACTGGAAGTGGAAAGAAGGAGAAATATGGTTTTGCTTTAATATCCTGCATGAGATGCAAAAGTGATTAAAGAGTAAAAATAATTCAAAGTTACAGGGCACATAGTCTTAAAAAAAAAAAAATCCCCAAAAAAAACCCCCACAAAACTAAACAAACTCTGTTATCTACAATATCGTAAGCATTGTGTGCTGTTAACTGCCAAAATTTAACTGCTAGCATTAACTGCTGTTAACTGCTGACATTTGTTTCTTTCCTTAGTAACCTCTGACAGAGTGGTCCAGCCTTATACTATCCTTGTAAGAGTCCCGTCTGCTGAGCCCCCCATGTTATCAGTGTCCCTTGTGAGGAGTGGAGAGCTTTCTGCATCCTTCCACTGGGTGGTGGTCCATCACTACCGCTTTACTGGCAGCACTTTTAGGAAGAGAATTAGTTGACTTCTACTCCAGTGAAGTTCATAAATTACAGTATGTTTTGATGATGCAGAAATAGGTGGATTTCCTGACTCTACAAGAGTAGTTTCACACCAAGTGATACTTGCTTAGACTTTACAATTTTGAATACCTGCCCTTTTCTTCACAGAGTTTAAGGTTTATAGATGCAGGATAGTATAGTTATTGTTTCTTGATTCCTTAAATACCTTGTCTCCTGTTTCATACTGTTTGTATAAAATGCTATAATTAAATCTTCAATTTGAGTATAGGTATTTCATTAACATACAAAGAACTCTGTGTGCTAATAGCAAATGTGTTTGTGTATTTATTGAAGAATCAAGCCACTAACTCTTTTCACAGAGAATTCTCAAAACCAGTTTGAATAAGATGATGATGTATGGTTGTTTTACTAATCTTTTTTTTTTGGTTTTAAGTACTAGCATTTGAGTGACATGGGTTAGTCATTCAGGAAGTATCAGCAAAAGGTTTTAGAACTGCAGAAGATAAGATTTCCTGTGTAAACAGGAAAAAGCCTGTTTGTATAAACAGTAAAGCTGCTCCATTTCAAATAAGAATGATCATATTACTAGAGGATTACATTTTAAAGTAGTTTCATAGAGGAGTTTTAAAATGTTATATAGTCTTATAATCTTGAGAGCTGTTTACATATAAAATGTAAACAGCTTTAGTCTCCCAAAAAAATTCTTAGGCCAGCCTCAACTCTTGATCACAGGAAAAGCTTCAGACATTCACCATTGTTAAAGTGACCATGATATTAAATAATCATCAAATAGCAACAGAAATCATTGAACATACTACTTGAAAACAGTTCTGCTTATTTGCAATAGTTGTTCATGTGCTACAGTTTTATATACAATCAGTCAGTTGAATTATCACCTTCCTGTGTCAATTCTGTGTTGCTGTTTGCATATGAAAAGCAGTCCAACTGTAATTGAATACGGTCATCATAACCGTGGAAATACCCATATCCAGTCTTGAGATCTTCCTTGTCATCTGCTTCTGGAATTCAATTAGCTAATAAATTACTTAATCCATATTATGGTCTTAGCTGTGAACTTTAATAGTCAATAAAAATAGATGGGTCATGCAGTGAGGATAAATAATAGCCTACAGAATAGAAGATAGTGCAGAAATTTCTAACTTGGCTCATGAACTTGTTCACTTCTTCCCTAACTATATTTTAACTTTTCCAAATTGCAGTTACACTTTTCTTGGAATTTTGGAAGAGACGGCAAGCTAGACTGAAATATGAGTGGGATTTGGTTGATTTTGAAGAGGAACAGCAACAACTCCAGCTGAGGCCTGAGTATGAGGCAAAATGTACCCAAAAGAAGAAGAATCCTGTAACTCAGGTAATGAGTGTGCTGGTTTGACACACATGCAAATTCAGTTGTTTTCTGTCAGTTTGATAGTGTTTGAGTTCTGTCTCAGAAACAAGTCCGTATCTCATGGCAAGGTAAAGGTTCATGTGACACACATAAGCAATGCCGCATTTATATTGGAGCAGGGCAGGCCCCCGGCTATAATATCTCCACAAAGCAGTGTTTATGACACCAGTGAATTTGGCTGTTCATCCTCACTGAACACAATAGATTGCATTGAATATCAAAGCAGAATTTGGTAACGCATTGTTTTCTCGCTGAAGGCATCCAGCTGCTGTGCTGAGGTTTGTGCTCTTTGATTGACTGCTGTCAGAGATGAACACTTCAACTGCTGAAAGCAGCATTGCTGTGTTAGTGTCCATAAATACAGGGGCCTGTTTCCCCTGGTGCTGGGCCACTGCAGTGTGGCCATTGGGCTTTCCAGGCTGAAGATGATGGTAACTGAAGGCTGTCAGTATGATGGCTTCTTGCACACAGCAGGCATGCCCCATGACTCTCTTCCTGCAGATGTCTTTTGTTATCTAGGCTTTTGACACAGAATAAATGAGAACATGGCAGTTTTGCCTCTGGAGTTAGTGCATAACTTTCATTAGTTATCTTGTATTGATTTTAATTTCCACTTGAAACTGATACATTAAGACAGGAATGCAGAGGCAAAGTTTGTAACTTTCACTTGGCTAATGCTGACTTTACAGTGTCCACGTTTCAAGTCTGTGAAATCTTCAGGCCTGTAAAAGCAGTTTTTCTTGTACCTACACAACATATGAAGAAGCAGTTGTCCTGATCTAAAGATACATAAATGGGACTGACTGTGGTTTTGCTTCTGATATACAACTACTTTGCTTGGTCAATGCCAGAGAGATTAAGTTTGCTAAAGCCCTTTGTCTGAAATCTAATTTAGATTAACCACCCTATTTAACTCTGTTAAATGCTCTGTATAAATGCTTAAGTAGATGTTAATTGTCTTCATTTAAATTTAATTTAGGAGTTACTTGACAAATTTACAATCAGATGGTTGCATTCCAAAACAACATCTACCACCTGAATTTGATATGTTTTAAAATCATCTTTCCTCTTCCTAGAATTGCATATAAATAATTTACTTTCACTAGTCATAAGAACACTTAAATAACACAGTTGTCAGAAAAGAGATAGAAGTTTAGCCAGAACATGGGAAGAATCATTCTTACATAAACAGTAGCCCTGTCTTTCAGGGCTTGTCTCTTTAATTGTTAGGAAATACATACACTAATCTTATTTCTCATGAGAGGCAGTTTTTCTGTCTCTCCTTCCCCTTCTGCACATGCAGCATTAATGCTGCTGTTCTTGTACCTGTAACTGTTACACAGAGATCTTTGATAATCGTGCATTGTGATTTTTGAGTGTAGTTCTGCTAAGGTAACAATTTCTGCATGCTCTGGAAATCAGTTTCAGGTAAATAGTTTTTCATTAGCTACTTCTGCTAATTGTAAACAAATGACTGCCTATTGCATGTGATTTCTGGTTTGCATCCCTGTGTATGCTCAGGCTCAAAATCTCAACTTTTTTACATGGCTACGCAGTGACCAAAACCATGTGAACCATGATGGTTGTGCTGCAGTTGAAGGAAGGAACAGGAGGAAGTAAAACACAGAAACACAGGTGTTTCATGGCCCTTGTGTGCTCTGAAGTAAGAAGTTGCAGCAGGGGGTAATTGTGTGAGGACAGGGCAGTAGTGGGCTGACTTGTGGGCTGTGGTTACATAGAGCATGGACCAAATCCTGTAGTCTGGCAAGGTGAATCGCTGCAGCAGGTTGCAGCCAAAGATGGCATGGGTGAGGTACATTTATACAACTGTCCCAAGGGAAAAGCTTGTTCTCTGATTTCATGCAGACCTTTTAGGTAGGGTAGTTTATTTAGACTTTGGAAACAGAAATTTGACTGTAATATATTTTTTTTATCTCAGAGTGAGATGCTGCACTGTACTGTGCTTTCTAAATTGTCATTAACAATTACAAAAAAAAAAATCAATGACTGTACAATCCTCTATTTTATGATACATCGATTTATTACCATGGTGGATTTTCAGAAGGTTTTGTGTGGCAGGGTTTAGCAATGATCCTTATCAGTAACCACTTATAGCAAACCATACAGGTAAGCCACACTGGTCTTTAATTAACATCTCATTCAGTCACGATGCTAAGCAATTTAGCAATATCATAGCTAACATCTGGTTTTGCTGATTACAGTAGAATCATAATTTTCATAAAGAATCAAGGATTCCATTCAGATTTATGCTCTGTCATTGCACATTATTGCCTGCATTGTGTTTTTTTTTTTTCTACTTCTAAAGTAGAAAACTTGCTGAATAGCCTGGAATGTGTGAAAGATTTGTTCTTAGTATGATATATGTATGTTATGAGCCTGTGCAAAGCCACCTGATATCTGTGCTTCTATCTTCAGATGTTGTTTTATAGTTTTGTTAATAGAGCCTTTAACTGTTATCATCAAACAACTTGTGACTCAAGACTACAGTATTGATAATTGTGTTTAGTAAGTATACTTTGGCAGATACTGGCAGTATCTCTTCTGAGAGAACAGCACATGACACTTCAAACAAAATCACCATCTTGCCATCAAGAAGCAACACTTGTAAAGCAGCTGCTACTACTTGGTTGTATCAGGGGGAAATGTGCAGCTCAGTTGCAGCCGTTGTATTCAGTGTAATTACACCACATTATGCCAGCGTGTTCAACGCATTCTGGGCTTTTGCACAACAGAAAATGAACTCCCTTCAACAATGTTTTAGAGGTTCAATACCTTCTGTGGACAAACCAAGCATTTCTTGGTTCAATATACTTATTGATAATACACTTGATATTGCACTCAACTGTAGTAACCCGTGTCCTTTTGTCCAAGAGGAGCATAAGCATACTACAGGGCCTTGTCCCAGAGATTTATCAAATGCAGACTTATTTTTTACTACATCTTCTTCCACTGACTTTATTTCTTAAACGGTCCATCCTCAATACATGTAATCTGATATTTTAGGAATTGGAATTGATTGCAAAAAAGAAAACTTTACACAAACATGCAGAATTGTTCATGTGCTGTATGGGGTTACTCTCCTGGGTAAGACCTGTCTGCCTGATGCTGTTACAGAGATTGGTGACTAATGAATGTAGCCATTTTTTCAATTAGATAATAAATTGAAGGAGTAGATGAAAATGCTCTCTGGCTGGGTGGAAAAACACAGAGCATCCAAGCCAATGACCATTTTAAGAAACCTCAACATGAAGAATTTCTTAAATTTCAGTGCAGTTTTGGATTCAGAGCTGCATGACAGCTGACCTGGCATTACAGTGATAGTTCTGCCTGTCCATCTGATGAAGGAGGTGGTCTTCTTCCTTCAGCTACTAATTGATTTTTGCAAAGGTTTAACCATTCTTTCCAACTACTATCTTTACTTTTAGCATTGTTACGGCCACTTCTGTCCTAATCTCTTTTTTTTTCCCCCTGGCACATTTGAAATAATGTCCCTTTTGCCCTTTTAGAGAAGGGAGTTCTGAATAGTTTTTCTCAGATGTGTGCACTTTCACACAGCTGATGAGAGCTCTGTGTGCTGCTTGATGTTTGAATAAGATTATGGATCTGTGAACTGTGCTGTGCTTGCTTGACTGTTTCAGGAGATGGAGCCTTACTTGCCTATAACTAGCCAGGCTGTGCGGTTCTGCATCTCGGGAGCTACAGTGTTGTTCTGGGTGAGCATCTTTTTGAATCATAATTTTAACATATATCAGCGTTGCTGATCATCACCAATTGTGACATCACAAACTGGTTTTAATCATAATATTAACATGTGCGTTTATTAGTGTCCTGCAGATTTCCTGCTGTTGTGCCAAATACACTTTAATTCAGATAAAAAAGCAAAAAGGCCTTGGAAATTTGTCATTAATGAGTAATTTGATTGGATATTTTAGCATAGGGATAACTTTTTCTCTGATGTATGTGCTATTAACAGACTATACAGAAGAAATCTGTAGTAAAGGCAAAAAAAAAATTCACTACAATGAAATATCTACATAATCCTCTGTAGAAATATCTGCAGAGTGAGTTTCAGGATGGACAATATAATCTGACTTGTCTCTTCCATCTCCATTTCTACGAGTCTGTATCTTTCTGCACTGTTACGGGTTTTTTTAGTATTGGTATTAGATTGTCTCCTTTTCTTATGTTAACAGAATAATTCTGTTGGGTTTAAAGTATTTAATATAACAAATTATTTTGCCTGTGTACTTCACATTTCAGTGCTGCTGAACTCACACCCATAAAGAGTAAAATTTAAAAAGTATAAAGCATGAATGATTTACCTCCTATTTCAAGAGTTGCATGCCTATAACTATACTGAGCTGTAAGTGTATTTCAAATCTCTGTCTTTTCTGTAGGTGTCTCTGATTATAGCTAGCATGATAGCCGTCATCGTCTATCGCCTCGCAGTGTATGCCGCCTTTGCTAGCCTGATGGAGAACACTCAAACTTTACAGCCCATCAGCGGGTTACTGACCCCTCAGCTGGCAACTTCAGTCACAGCCTCGTGCCTCAATTTTGTCATCATAATGATACTAAATTTCTTATATGAGAGAATAGCCATCTGGATTACTGACATGGGTAAGCATTGCACCTGAGGACAAAACTTCCAAGGAAACACTGAAGTTCTAAAAATAGATCACAGGTTTCACAGCCACGTTTACAAGACAAAAGACTAGATAGTCACGTCTCTTACTTCAGTGGAAAAGGCTGGTGGATGCGTTAGGACAGAATATTCTCCAGGGTTTTCTCTTGGCCCTACAGATCTGGAGTTAATTGAAGGAAGAGACTGAGGAGGTTGAGAAGCTGGGCCCAAGATGTGTCACTGGGGCTGTAGCCACTGGTAGCATTACCAGCAGTAGGCTCACTTCAGAGCCAGAGGAGCTGCCAGGCAAGCCCAGAAAGATCTATTACTTCTGTAGCAGATTTTATGTTTGACTGTTGTGTGCTTGCTGGAAATAGCCTTCCCTAAAGCCCTTCTTATGTATTTTGTTTTGTTTACCCTTAATGATTTAGATGTACAAGTACCTGCAGGTACCCCTAGCAAAAAAAAAAAAAAAAAAAAAAGGCAAGCAGAAAATGATCACTTTTTAATCGCTTTTTTTTTTTTTTTTTTTTTTGGGGCATGAATTATAAGCATGGAGACTCAGCAATGTTATTTTGTTGCTTGCAAGTGTGGAGGATTAATTTCTTAAGTGTCAGCTCTACCTGTGGTTATTGGTTGCAGAGGGAAATAAATCTGTTTACTTTTGTGGGTCTGCTGCCCTCCTCTGGCAGCCCTGGCAGCTGTGCTCGGCTGAGGCCTAGAGACCTGCCTGGGTCATGGGTAGGAAGTGTTGGCTGTGGCTGTCAGGAGGGTCTGTTCAAACTCTCTTCACTCTTGAATTCCTTAAAAAGGTTAAGCCAGATTTTGCTTTCAGACATGCAAATATAACCTACCTCTGCTACTCTGAACCCTGAGTGTCTGACATAAATATTTTAACAGCTCACTGACAATAAAAATATTTTAATGATCTGTACCCTCAGCAGAGGACCTCACCCAAGTACTGTCTCCTCTGCAGTACCTGCTGATGTCAGGTTCCCAGCAAATACCTTGTGTCATGCAAACTTATCCCAATCTTGGAAATGTTAATTTACACACATAGATAAAAAAATCTTTACTGTAGGGTAGGTGAGTTCAACATGTCTGCCAGGTCCTGACTATTTCAAAGGGATGTGAAGGCTTGTTGTGTATTTTCTTCCCCTTTCCTCCAGCTTGAACTGGTTATACGTAATCATTTAACAGGACTTTTTACCAATCATGTTCCCAGGGCTTCTTGCTACCTTTAAAAATGTAAATGCGAGGGAGAATGTGATTACAAAGGCAAAAAAGTCTTAAGCAAAGGCTTGGTGGTGTTCAGTACCACTGAGATGCCTGTAGCCTTCCCTGTTCTTCCCTCCACTATAAGTCCCATCTTTCAGAGGCACAGGGCTCATCCAATTTCTGCTGCTTTCAATAGAAGTTACACATTTACAGCATATTGAAAAAAATAATATTGTAACATAATTCTCTACCACAAAGGGGAAAAAAAAAATCATCATCATGTGCTTTGCTAACAGTGAAATTTTCATAATCTGGAAGACCTTTTTAGTTAATGTTTGATTCGTCTTGAATCTCCTAAAAATGGTGTGACATTCTGGGACATGTGCTCATGGACAGTACAGAGAAGGGGAAATTGAAGCTTATAAATGTTTCAAGAACGAATTTCACTTGCCTGTCTACTCAGAGCATTGCTCTGTAAATTAATGGCAGGAACTCCATCTGCTGAACTGTCCACAGGTTTTGAGGGTTTTTTCCTTCCCCCCCCTTGGGATGGAAGGGTGATTTGCATGATCTGTATTTATGAATTTGTATCCTTTCAAAGGGCATAAAGGAAAATAAAATTACTGTTTTCTGGTTCCACAGAGATTCCCAGAACTCATATGGAGTATGAGAACAGGCTCACTATGAAAATGTTTCTGTTCCAGTTTGTCAATTACTATTCATCCTGTTTTTACGTGGCCTTCTTCAAGGGGAAGTTTGTTGGTTACCCAGGTGCCTACACATACATGTTTAATCGCTGGCGAAATGAAGAGGTAGGACTTTCTTGATTAAAGTGAAATAAATAATAAACTAATTTAAACTCTTTATCCCCTTCAACCTGCACTGTCATAAATTGCCAGCTGCAGGTTTTATCTGGAATGAGCTGAACCTCATCTGGGTGTCCTGAGGCTGATGGAGGGGCTTCCAAGAGCTCTTTCTGCTATTGCTAGTAAGGGAAGCACCAGCAGTGAAAACCTGTGTCTCTCAGTCACAAGGGTGAAAATTGGAAAGCTTTTCTGGTCTCCAGTTCTCCTGAAATACCAGTGGATCTCACCATAGGCCTTAAAAGTGGTATGTTGAAGAAAGCTAGAATAAATGGAAATGGTCTCTGGCTTTTGGGAGTCTTCACTGTCTTTTTGAGGCACTGCATTTTCAGAGAAACCATTTGGTAAGAGGCACATATGTAAGCTTTCATTTCATTAATAATTATGCGATTTGTACAGAGATGAAATACAACATTTAATGTGAAGCGTTGCTTGGGAGTCAATAGTGGAGGAAAAATTTAATGCAGAACACAATGAAGTAATGCAGGGCACTTACTGACAGACTATCTCCTAATACCGCTCTGGCTGCTAAATTCTTAGGAAGGCCTCAGTGAAGAGTTGAATTAAAACTAGTGTCCTCAGCAAACAGCAGAGACCAGATACTGGCAGGTATTTAAATACTGCTGGTGTAAGGATATGAGTAGAAAATGAAGGTGTTTGATAGGGCAGGGTTGGTCTGGTGTTGCAAGAGAGCTAACTGAGCACCATAGATTGACCTTGCTGGGGCCATGGGCTGGCTGCTGTGTGCAGATCCTGCTGACCCATATCTGCACAGTGGTCAGCCTGAAGCATCTCTGGATTACTCTGTCTTCAGATAGTCCTTATGTTTTGGTGCATGTCTTATCGAGCACATTGAGCATTGAAAGCCCTTCTGTAACAGTTTTCCTGAGAGGGTATCTTAGCTGGCAGTCCAGGTGAAAATTTTAAGTACTTTCATAACAAGTCTTAAGAACTCTTCTTCTTTTTCTCATTTATACAGCAGTAGAACATATTTTATCTGGGTAATGCATATTATTTATGTCCATTAATGCCCTGTTTGTCTCTGCCAGTGTGATCCTGCAGGCTGTTTGATAGAACTGACGACACAACTCACCATAGTCATGGCTGGCAAACAAATCTGGGGAAATATCCAGGAGGCCATTGTACCGTAAGTGATCTTCTATGCTCAGATGCGCATGTTAGAGGAAATTCTTGGAAGGACTGATAATAAGTATTACTATATGAAGAAGCTAAGGAAAATTCTGTAAATTAAGCACAAATTCTGACAGACTCATTTTATAGAAGACATTTGGCCTCTTTTTTGTGAAAGCCATGCTTGTAAAAGCCTACTGCAACACGAGGTTTGCCTAGACAAGGGGATACTTCATCTGCTTTTTGCATTGTTAACTTTTCTTCTGCATGTGCAGCTGGATCTGTAACTGGTGGGGACGCCGGAAAGCCAGAAATAATCCAGAAAACTTATACAGTCGCTGGGAGCAAGACCATGATCTGCAGATATTTGGAGCCTTAGGCCTGTTCTATGAATATCTAGAAATGGGTAAGTTTAAAAATACACTTTTGGAATCGAGGACAAGACACCTTGTATTGACACTTGCAAAATAATAGCTTCTCAGTTGATATGGCTTGATGCCACTGCTTTCATCTGGTAAACAGTAGGCGATTAACTGCTGGAAATCATTAAATATGTCAGCTCAATTTAAAAAAGAAAAAAAGCTGCCTTTGCATCTTAGACTGCAGGGAAATTCACAGAAATGCTGCAAAGACTGTTTGTTTTCCCTGGTTTGAATGGGGAACATTATTCTCAGTGCAGCCAGCTGTCTTCGTGTCTGTTCTGTTCTTGTTCCCAAGCATGTTCTCAGCTCACATCAGTGGAAATTGTATGTATGGGATGTGTGCCAAATGTTCTGTAAGGATGAGTACTGCAGATAGGAGATCTGTGAGCTGGATCAGGGAGAATCCATTTAGTTTTAGGTTTGCACCAATTAGTGCTTTGATATGGTCCTGCAGACCAGCAGAGGGAGCATGGGTAATAGAGTAGGATTTTTCAAAGGCAATGTCAACAAATCAGCATATGAAATTACTTTACAAAATCTGAGAAACTAGAAATTGAAGCCAAACTAAATCTACAGACACTAAGAAAAGTTAATATTTGTCTATCATAAGGACA
The DNA here is from genome assembly GCA_033439905.1 of Ceryle rudis. Classification (NCBI taxonomy): domain Eukaryota; kingdom Metazoa; phylum Chordata; class Aves; order Coraciiformes; family Cerylidae; genus Ceryle; species Ceryle rudis. Next base: position 23,795 of record JAAGNO010006518.1, on the reverse strand, counting down.
AAATTTATTGAAAAGTGGACCTTTGTGATGTTTTATTTCTACAGAATTAGTTGTAGGTGTTCTAGATCGCCTAGAGATGTGTAGCTTTATTATTGTCACTTCATACACTTCATGATATTTCATACAGGACTGTAATCTTGTGAAATTAATACGCTCGGAACCATCACTGTTGTCAGGCATGCCTGTTAATAGATGTCCTTGCTCTTCCTGAATGAAACTGAACCAGTACACTCCAGCGTTGTCCTGGTACTGCTAAGCTAGTAGGAATTTTGTTGCCTAAGATGAAGAACTGAAATCATGGAAGAGTTGATGACTGGTGTATGAGAATTTATTTTTATCCACTGCCTAAACCAGACAAGGTGGTGTCTTTCCTGTCTTTAGAATCTAGGGGCAGTATTGTCTCTGCGCTGTCACATTCTGTACCAAGAGATGTTTTCTTTTGGTAATGACTAAAGGGGTCATTTATGTACTTTATTTGCAATTCTTAAACTAATTCTAAGACTCCTCACTGGAACTATTACATACAAAATTGGTGTTAATATTTTGACTAAATCAGTAACAATAGGTGAAGGTAAGGTTGTGATAAAAGTAAAAGTAGTTCCTGGTTTTCATTTAGGAGTGTAGCTAATAAGTAAAAGGAGAACAGTCCTGCTCTGTACAAACTGCAGGAGAGGAAAATTAGCCTGGTTGTGATTCATAAGTCAGAAATTTGATATATGAGTACATTCCTATTCCTTACAGTTATATTCCATTCACGAGAGAACTGCAGCACCATGAAAGAATTGGTATCCAGCACTGCTGGGAGAGAGCATCATTTGACAGGACCCAAATGCCCTGTTCCCTTGGGTGCTGCTGAATGGCAGCCCTAAGGGATTAGGGAAGTCCCAGGGCTTGGGCACTTGTCACCTTGCTCAGGCCAAGCTTGGAGATGGTTTGTTATGCAGCCTGGCAGAAGTTTGCTGTTTGTCTGCGAGTGGCAGCTTGCATGTTTTGTTGTCACCCTAAGGGTACTTTTGTAGTGGCAGATTTTGGGACTTTTTCTTTTCTCTCTTGCAGTCATTCAGTTTGGATTTATTACTCTCTTTGTGGCATCCTTTCCTCTGGCTCCCCTTCTTGCCCTGATGAATAATATCCTGGAGATTCGAGTAGACTCCTGGAAATTAACTACTCAGTATAGGAGACCTGTGGCTGCGAAAGCACATAGCATAGGAGTTTGGCAAGAAATCCTGAATGGAATGGCCATCTTGTCTGTTGTCACTAATGTAAGTACGTTAACTGTGCTACATCACCTTCAATTTTTCCACATACTCAGAGTTTGCAGATGTAAAAATCAGCTGATGTTTTTTTCTCCTTCATCATCAGTATTCACTTTATCACATTACCCTGTGGAGATACAGTCAAACCGTTTGAGTTGTTTGGCTTGTCCAGATGTTGACAACACACAGCTCCCAATCCACATTTAAATGGACCATAACATTTCGTTCACTTGTATTTGTTTTCCAGCATTTTGGAATGGCATAAGCCAGTCTGAAGCTTAGTCTGATGGGCACAGATTGCCCGGAGTGGACCATAGGGGACAGGAAAAGTAGATTAATTATGTTGGTGGGACAAAATTTCTGTGTTGTCACTATAAGGCCTATTCTATGGGAATTCTGCTCATTCACCTGCTTCTGATGAATGAAGTGTCCTCTTGGATGTTTTGCCTAATTAACAAGGTACTGGAGCATCTTGAATATATCAGGTTTCCAGGCAAAATATGCTGTTTGTCATCACTTCGTTTTTAAAGACAGATGAAAAAAGCGTCTCCCCTTCTTTCATAAAGTGATCGCACACTGGATGTGAGTTCATCCTTTCTCAAAACCACATCTTCTTTTTCACTAACAAGTGTTGTTTTCACACACAAGAGACAGTTTAGTGTGAGGGCGTATTTGGGATTTGGTGCCTCTTGTAAGGACCATTCACGTATTTTGTTCACTAATTTCTGGTCCTCACAGCAGAGGCTGCAGTCAGCATCTTTACCAAGGTGTACCCTTGCTCAAAAGATCCTGGGTTATGCTACAGAGTCACAGTACCAAAACCCCTTTATGAACTTGCTCTCAAGCTTTGTGTGCCAATTCCTTAATTTATTTTTCCAATTTCTTCTTCAGGCTTTTATTGTTGCATTCACATCAGATATGATCCCTCGTTTAGTTTACTACTATGCTTATTCTGAAAATGAAGACTTGCCTATGTCTGGATACATAAACAATAGTCTGTCAGTGTTTCAGATCTCAGATTTTCCTGACAGAAACAAGCCTAAGATGAATCCAGAAAACTTGGTCATATGCAGGTCAGTATAATAATAAATATTTTATCGCTTTGTTTAAAATACAGCCTAAAATGTCAATGCAGATAGATCTACATAGTCCACTAGAAATTAAATTATATCATTTTCCTCATTCTAAAGTTTGAGAGGTAACATTCAAGCTATTAAGAAGGCAGTGCTTGAGACGGTAAGAGATTGTGCCAGTAATTAAAAAAATCATCTTTTTTTTTGTTGTTGTTTTGAGAGTGTCTCATTGCTAACATTTATTTGCTTTTTTCATTTACTTAATTAAGCTATTGTTTTTTGAGCAATGGAGGAGATTTATGACCCTAACGTTGCAAACATCAGTGTATATTTTCAAAGGTTTTTCAACTGCAATGCCTAAGGCAACAAGGAAGTATCGTTAAGAGGATGTTTAGATTTCAAAGCCAAAAATGAGATGCGGTATTTAAAGTCAATCATTATTGTGCTAGATACCACCAAGAACCTGGACATCCTGCTTTCATTAAAAAAAAAAAAAAAAGTCCTTTCTTCACAGCATTGAAGGTTATAGAATAATTGAGAAAGAACTTCAGAGAAGTCTGTGGTAAAAGAAAAGTATTGATTTGATGGAGAAAAAAAAAAAATCTCCAAACAAATGAAGCAACTAAAAAACCTCAACATATAAAGAAGCAGCTACATTTGTATGATGTTTTAGCTTTAAAGTCCCAGGAATCTTTATTCTACTCATACATGTGAGTGCAGAACACATACTCAAGACTGTCCTTCCATTAAACTGTACATCTGTCCAGTCCATAATCTGTCAACATTGTCACATTTTTTCAATGCTTGTCCATTACTGTGTGATACATTCCATCACTCTGTCCCGTGTTACTTGATCATTGCCACCCTGTGTACACCTACGTACACCCTACGTACAAAATTTCACTTCTCATACATCCTCATCTCTGCCTTGCTGCTGCGAATGTGAGAGTGTTTAAGCAAACATAAGATAGAAACAAATTGAGAGGTGACCTTTTACTGCGAAAAGAAACAGACCATTTGAAACAAGATGAAAAAGGTTCCTTAAGTGACAACTGTATTTGTCTGTAAGTGTTACTGAGCTTGTAGACTGTCTCAGACTGAAGATGACATTTCACCTTTGCATGTTGTTGTATCCAACAGGTACAGAGACTATCGATATCCTCCAGACCATGAGAGGAAATACTTACACACTATGCAGTTCTGGCACATTCTTGCTGCAAAACTGGCCTTTATAATTATTATGGAGGTATGTTGCCTACAAAATTTCCTTCTGAAATTGGTACCTTATAGATTCTCTAGGTATTTACAAAAATAGAATTGCTGAGAGTGTAAAATAGTTCCTTCCACAGGTAATACCAAATACTCATGTCCTAAATGATTATTATAACTGGGTCTTTTAACTTCAGGGAATTAACCTCAGAGTAAGAATGGTGAAAACAGCTGAGTAGTGATAAATTTGATCAAAATAAAACAGCAGAATAAAAAAAGTCTTTATACAGGTGGAAGAGACATGAAACCACCAGGACAGCACTTTCACTCTTACAGGTTCATTATGGAGCTGTATGTGAGATGACTATTCAAAATCCAGAAAGCATTTTGCAAGAATGTGTATTAGCTAAAAATAACTAAATCAATAATTTAGGATAACCGGCACTTCGGTATTAAGCCACTGTCTTGCAAGTTCTGAAGTGAAAAGAGAGTTCTTAAAGTGCTCTTACCACTTTTCCTACTGCATCTTACCAGTTCTCAATAGCTGAATATTACCAGCATAGCCATGTGAATTTTCTAAGAAACCACACAGAGTTATTGGAAAGTGATGCTAGAGATTCAAACCTGACGCTTGCCTCTTCGGTTTGCTAATTCATAAATGGTTTGGAATTAAAGTTTCTGCATAAAATGAAGTGCTTTAATCTTTGTGCACATCCCAGATACACCACATTAGTTCGTTATGTATTGTTCCAGGACAGACAAATTAAATGTATTCTGTATGTGAACAAAAAGTGATCTGTTTGGTGTTAGATAAAACAATTTTTCCTTTGGAGATGACATTTCTCTTGACTTCCTTTTTTTTTTTTTCTTTTCAGCATGTTGTATTTGTCGTCAAATTCTTTGTAGCGTGGATGATTCCTGATGTACCTTCAGACGTGAAAGCCAAAATAAAACGTGAGAAGTATTTAACACAGAAAATCCTACATGAGTATGAACTTGAAAAACTGAAGGAGAGATTGTGTCAAGGTGATAAACAAGCCACAGAAAAGGAGTTCATTGCTACAGAAGGGAGAATGGAGTTATCCAGAGCCATGTAGCTGAAAAACACCTGTTTGGGATTTAGCTCATTTTAGCTTTTTTATCTGATTTGCTCAGTATGCACCATCTTGAAAGCTATAGGACAGTTTCAACCCTTTGCTTTCAGTCCAAAGATCTTAGACTTTAAAAAAAAGTCTTACTGAGCATTCTAGGTTTAGTTAACTGTATGACTTCAGCACTGTTTTCTCTTTATCCATCACTTTGAATAATAATAAGTGTAATCTTGTAATCCTAGAACCTGAATTCCCTGTAAAAGGAACATTGCCCTCAAAGGGCTCCCAGGATATGTAAGGTCATTACCACAAGCCCTCCCTTTGTTACTAAATACAAAGTTCCAGACTGTATCCCAGATGAATGCAGATGATATTGTAGAGTTCTGCTGTGGAAAATGCTGAGAATTAATATTTTTCTGACATGATCGTTTAAATAGGAGAACACTCCTAATACAGGGGTTAGGGTTTGGGGCTTCTTTTGTATCCACTATGTCTTATGAAATGTTCGTTTGCAGCTTTGTTTTTCTATATGCTTCTCAGAAGAAACTGATTTTTAAAGACACATTGACTTAATTCCATGTGGAATTATCTATAGGCACAGAATTCGATTATTATGTACGAATGAAGGAAAAAGAAAAAACATACTTTATTTTCATAAAGATATCATCTGCCAAAGAGTTTGTTTTGTAAATACAAGTATTGTGGCATCATCAAATTACAGTGTTTTTTGAAAAGATGGATACAATTTGGAGAAGTACAGCTAAGTTAATTCTCAGTCTCAAAAACTGCCATTGGTAGATCACACTTGACATGAGTTTTCGCCAAAGCTGCTCCTTTTGAATTCTCCGTGACTGCCAACAAAGGGCTAGAGCTGTGTGTCTGTACTCAATGCTTACGATGGAGTATGACTGCACAGTGCAGTGGGGCGGGAGCTGGGCCACCACGCTAATTAACCTAGCTGGATGGTTTCTGTATGGATTTGTATTCAGAAGATTTTAAGCATGCCAAATAATCTATGTTTACATTGTTATTGTCATTTTACATAGGAACCTGGGTGTCTGGGGGGTTTGCTTTGCTATAGTTTGGGGTTTTTTTTCTTTTTAATCTTCAAGAAGGATTTTTTTTTTTTCCCTGTTTTGTCATGGGGCTTTTCTACAAAGTTATCAAGTTTATAAATGTATAATAACTACTTATGCAAAGTAGCTACGAGCTGTTTATGAATGTGCCCTCATTTTATAATTTGAAGCAGTCATTTTTATGATTTTGCTATATATTTAAAAGATATCGACACTTCCATGCTTAGTGCCTTGTTTATTTGCATTTGGGAAAAGATGTGAAAATGATCACTGTTGGGAAACAGGTATTCCCAAAGTGTGCTTGCAGGCATCGTGATACTGTGAACCTGCACACGTAGCTGTACAGTGTTAGCCAAACCATGCTCTGGTTTAGTGCTATGGGAGCTGTTCCCAGAGAGCAGTTCACATCTGGACTGCTTAGATAAAGTAGCACCAGACTGGAGAGTTCTCTCATGCTGAAGTAACACTAGCTAGAGATGAGAAATTTTACTATATTTGCACTTTGAAAGTTATACTTCCTTGCAAGTATACACACATACACACACACACACACACAAAAAAAAAAAAATCAATCTAGATTTGTATTCCATGTCAGCCAAATGATGGACTGTTTACTAGATCCACAATTTAAACTTTCTGTATTTTTTTTTTTAGCAGACCTAGCCTACATCTTGCACTACTTGGCTAGTAACCTTTTAACAAGAGTTTTAAATCACTGTCTGGGGTGGAACCATCATGGTTAGCAAAAGTTTTAACATTGAAGTGCCTACCTCAAACAAACATCACAGGGTTTGGCTGCCAGGCAAGAATTGAAGCAGGTGTACATTTCTCATTAAGTTATTCCACTTTGTTCTGTAAGTTTGCTTGATAAATCAAGCATGTTGGCAGTTCATGTTCATGATGAACTGACCATGTTCTTGAATATTCAGATATATTTGAGTAATGGATTTATTGGAGGAATTCATGTATAAATAAATTAGCTCTGCTGCTTAATGTATAAGCCAAAGAAGAGTATCAGTCACTTTAACAATGTATGCAACATCAGAATTTACACAATGCAAGCACTTTGCTGCTTCTTACACATACACTGTTAACTATACTGCTTAATTTAGATTTCACGGTTTTGTTACTGTTAGCAGTGCAAACAGTTGCTTCTGTAAGGTGGTGAGATGCAAAATGATATTTCTATGCAAAACATACAAGCTGGTTGAAGCTGAAAACAGATTTGAAATTTGAGCATTAAATGCACTATTCCTGATTATGGAACATTGGTTTCTTCAGGTCTTGTAATAGTGTCCTAATATACTACACTTGAAAAGATGTCAGTAAAACAGATGTGTTGTGAACGAATACTGCTATTTAAAAGCAATACAAAGGACAACAAGGAGATACCTTAATTTGGGATGCAGCATTGATATGTTCAGAATTTGAATTGATGTTTTGATCACTGCTTCTTGCTTCTTTCAAACTTATTATTTGAGATCAGTGCCTATTTAATGATGTACAAACAGATGTTTTGCATATGTTGTATCATACAAGAAAGTGGAAAAAATCTGGGATCAGTTTATTTTAAAAGAAATTTGTATCTTAAAAATATATCTATACTTCATAGCATTACTTCATATATAGAAACTGTTGTAAAGAGAATATGTTGTCATAGTAAGAGCTAACGTCATATAACAAAATAATTCTAACACCTTTTCACCTGGTAGTTTGCCTTTACTTGTCATTAAGCAGTATTTTGACAAAAGATTGTAGTGTGATTAGGATTATAATGGTTCGCCTACATACACATTTCTTGAAGTGTTCTTGAAAAGTGACAAAAATAAGAAAAATGGACACATCAGATTCAGAATGTGCTGATTCTTCCTGTTGGAATATTTCAATTTGATGTGTTTAATGCTAAAATATCTAAAAGTGTCTAACTAGAAGGAGGGTAGTTCTACGTTGGAACTACTGGAATTTAAGCAACAATTAGAATTAGTTAGAAGAAGAAAATTGGCCTTTCAAATATAATGCAATCAGGGATTTTTTTTTTTCTTTTCCAATTAAAATTGAGTATTTTTACCTTGGAAAGATTTAGTGTGGTATGTTATAAGCAAATGACTGCAAAATAACAGTACTACTATAAGACACTATACTCTTTTTTTTTTTTTTTTCTAGAAGATTTTGTTACTATGCTTTTACTTTTTAATGTAATACTCTCAGTTTGAGACAACAGAATGGAGTGAAAATAGAGGGACTTTCTTACTGTTCTATGTCTACTGCTTGTTTTGAGTTGTACTGTCATGTAATCTGAGTGGCATTTTTGTCTGCTGAGTACGTTGCTGATATGATACACTTTCTAATGTTGGAATAATTTTTTTTAAAGTTGCATTCAGCTAACTTATATATGTACATTTAATAAGATGAATCTGGCAAATAAAGCAGTGTTTATTTTTAATGTGCTTTCAACTTGTTTTTGAAAATTCCAAGAATTCAGAGAGGAGTCAAAGTATTAAAAATTTAAATGCCCAGAGAGCCTCATGGAGAAAAGTATTCGTACAGATTTCTGCAACTCATTGCAGCATATTTGGATGCTGTATAGAGATCTTCTGCAATTGTAACTTCACCAGTTCCTTACTCAGATTACCAAAGAAAACCTCCATCTGACTGCCATCCTCCGCTTGATAACCACATTGGGTAACTGTCTTTTTCTGTCTTCACGTGTTTTCATAAGAATGAATTACCAAGGAAAGCCTCCGCTAAGTTCTGCGTATGTTGTAGGCAATGCCCATGGACCGAGATGGCATGAGAGTGTGATAGCCTGTGAGGGAATTTAGCTTTGCAGGTTCTTTATGTTAGAAGGGCACAGTTCAGTGAAAGACTTGCCATTTTTGTCTTCTCTTAGGTACAGTACCAACAGTGTGTTAACATGCATTCATTTTCAGCTAGGCTGCTCTTCCTTTCATTCTCTGGATACAGTTCTTATTCTTGCCAGGACCTGCAGTGACTTCTCAAGTTCTCAGTCAGTTGTATGCACAGTTTTCGCACTCAGAGCGAGTGGTTCAATAGCTTTGAGCTCATATACCAGAAACCATGGCAGAGCTAAAGCATTTCCAAGGGACTGGTAAAGTTTTACTGTTCTTAGATACCTCTACATATTTTAATCTTTCTTTGAACTCACTTCTGGCACCAGTGTAGGGCTTTGGATTAAATCACAGAGAATCAGGAATCAAGTCTATGCCTTGCTCTCAAGAGACACCCTCAGCACATGTCATCACTGCTGTTATACCACGTTCTCTGAGAACAGGGTCACCTGCCAGACTTAGTATGTCATTAACTTTGAAATGATAAACTAAGAGAGATGCAATAGCAGTAATCAGAACAAATGCATGAGATGAATAAACCAATCTTGTCTATATTAAAAAAAAAAAAAAAAAAAGACGAAGCAAAGTGTTGTTATGTATTCTGCTGCTACCACGGTGCTGGTTACGGAGGCGGGACTGGTTACTTAATTAGGTATCAAAAGCAAAAGTAAAGCCTTAAGAAAGGTGGAGCATAAAGTGGTAGCAAAAGGAAAGTGGGAAAGGAGGAAAAAAGAGACAAAGGTGGAGTTGCTATGCAGGGTACAGGGGATATTTATGTATTATGAAAGTGTTAAAAGTTTTCAAGTGCATTCCAGCTTCGCTTTTGGAAGTTAAACCTTGTCTCCATTGAGGCCTGTGGTAAATGGGTAATGGAGTTTAACGGGAGGCACAATTTCATCGAAAGCCAATTATATTTTGTAAGATAGAGTAGCTTGGTAACTTTTGAGACATTCACAAATCCTGGAACATACCTGGCTCTGCCCATAACCAGAAATTGTAGGTACCCTTCAAAAGTCTTAATTCCTTCATTTACCTTGTACAGTAAATGAAGAGGAGCACCAGAATCTTAGTGGGTTTACTTTTTTTGCATTGCAAAAAATAGGTAAGACATCTAATTTGTTTGGTGTTTTCATCCACCCAGATTAAAGGGCCTTTCTAAAAATAAGTCCATGATTACTCTATGCAAAAAGCAGTAGGGAGCACTGAAATAGAAATGTTTTGAACATGTGCATCTCAATCAAACTGGTGTAAAATGCATTGTCTTACAGGAGTAGAAAAATAGGTAACCCATTCAGTAATAGATCAGTGAAAAAGAACAGCAAGATGTGGAAAAAATTATATCCTAAGAACTGAAGCCTGCACATTTCATGTGTCTTCCAGATGTGGGCTTTGCACCAAATAAAATCTTGTCTAATGTTCCTTGAAATGTTCAAAAATAAGAGTGTTTCTGAAAATAGCACCTTAAACATGCCACAGAAGATACGCTGAAGTCAGCACAAGTGTACCAATGGCAGCTTCTGCAATCTAAGAGTCCAGTTTGTAACAGAAAGGAGATTTAGAATGACATGGGGCTGAGAGATGCAGGGAATGGGGTCAGGGTTCCTCATGTCTGGTATGGCAAAGAGATTGTACCTACTAGGAGAAGGCAAAGTCAGCCCTCACAAAGGATTCATTTAGACATGAAAATCTTTCCTTTGCTATACAGGTGGGAGAGGTAAGGGGAAAAAAATGATCATTGCTACCATATGAATGATAAAAAAATAAATATCCAGAATATTTGAATTACTTTGTAACCTCATTAAGCCACAGCTACTATTTCTTGTCTGTCTTCGTGAGTGCTCAGGGTGGTCACAACAACTCTGCAGCACAGTCTTAGCATCCTTAAAAAGGAATAGCTAAATTAAATCTTGTTCTGGTTTTAAATGATCAGTTGTCTCTACCCAACACTTACATCATTCAGATGCAGTTTGGGAATGTTTTTTTTTTTATGTAAGTATGCGTACTGAGAAATCTGCTGGGAGATGAGTAGGATGTGAAATTCAGCAGCCATATCAGTTTTTGGACGGCGCATATGCACATTCCCCTGCAATAATGAGTGACTACTCTTTCCCAGTCAGAAATGAGTCAATCTGAAACATTTAGTAAGGCTATGATTCTTTTTAACTCTTTTTTTTCAACTCCTCAACAAACCAGTGCTGTCAGCTAGTCAGAAACACATTTGTATTTAAATTACTGACTGACCCAGCTGTGTCCTTGAGTGTTCTGAACAGCCAACACTATTCAGCATTTCAGTTTTGAGTACTGAAAGATGTAGGGGCATCACAACTACTTGAAGAGGCATTAAATGAGTATGTCTTTTTGTTGCGTTGTTCCTTCCATACCACAAACAGTTGATATTGCAAGTATATCTGAACCATACCATCCTCATCGATGAAAGCTATGGTGGCAAAGTTCTGTCTCAGATGGCACCTACTTCTCTTATGCTGATGGCTTTTATTAATTCATCTTGGCTAGTGCTTGGTGTACTGGAATGGGGATGCAGCGTTCAAGAAGTGTGCACTGTATGCATAATGGATCTTTTAGTAAGTTTTCAAAAAGGAAGAAAAATATTCCAGACAGAAGCTTTTAGCAGGAAAAACTGTTAGGAAGCCTGGATTCTCTGCCATGTTACAACCTCATCACAACAGTTTTGCTATGGGATTGTCTTGAATAAACTTTTCTGTTGACATTAGCACATTAGTGAAGTGTCAGCAAACAGTAATGCTACACATAAGCCTGTTTTCTCATTTTCTGTATTGTTCTTCAGATAAAATCCTGTCTCTAAGTATTCCCTGCTTTCCCCTTTCATATAGGATTGCCTCTGTCATGACAGCTTTTTTGGCTTCCTCAGAAGCAGTACAGGAGACAAGGTGGTAGTAGTACCAAATACCAAATTCTAGGTGCCATGTTACACTTCCCCTCATCTGTTAACAGCAGCTTCCTTGCATTGGTTTCAGTTTCTCAGTTAGAGATTCATGTTCCTCGCAGGCATCCACCCAGGATGCTTCAGGGTGTGAAAGGGCACATATCAGGCAATGGAGAATTGTGCTGGGGAAAAGGATATTTGTGTTGATGCCACGTTGCATGAACATCCCAAGAAATATTCCTTGTACCTCAAACCAGAATTCAAGGCACTCTGTACCAGCAGTGGTTCCTGACAGTTCAACTCCACCGAAGCTGGTGTGTGGGTTCAAGACAGAGAAATGAAAGATGATCCTGTGGGGTGTATCATGGGAAAAGACAAACACTCCCATTCTCTACATTTTTCTTTTTTAAAGATAATTAATTAATTAATTGAAACAAAAACACAGTCTGATGTATCACCATAAAAGGATTTTTTTTTTTTTCCCCCAAAGATTTCTAGGTCTCATGTTTGTAGTGAGGGAACAACAAGATCCTGTGTGTTTCATGGTAAGTGGTAAGTGGCAAACTGCACAAAAAATATGTTTGAGGTGACATGGGTAAAGGAAATCAAAGCAGAAAGAAATATGCTTTGTACCTTCACTGCTAGCTCGAAGTGCTAGCTACTGCTGAACGTGCGGAGGGAACTGAATTTAGCGAGGAACTATAAAGTCCTTACAACGACTTTATCTTCGAAGAGGGAGGGTGAATAAATGGAAGTGTAAGGGCTCATAAACTGGAAAATATGGAAAAACTGAGGCACCATGTAGAAAAACTGTATGAAGACTTGTTTTTACTCAGATGTGCAGGAGAAGCCTTTTAATGTAAATGCTAGTCTGTCATCTAAGTGCCCCTGCCTCAGAGAGAGAAGCCAATTTTATTAGCAGCTGATAAAGGAACTGAAATGGGGTATCCAAGAGGTTGATTCTGAGGAAGGAGAAAACAGGCTTACCTCTGGTTTTGCACCTGGAAGAAATAAAATGCAGATAAGTAATTTGGAGCATTTGCTTCACTTTCAGTGCTAGGATAAACTCTGCTTCAAATGCATATGCAGCATAACCAGTCACCTCCCTGCGCACAGCACAGTTCCCCATCTCCTGCGCACACAGACTCCTCAGTGCTATATTCACCCGTCATTGCAGGGACTTGACTCATTCCTGGGCACAAAGACAGTAACAGGAGCAGGCACTTTTCCAAAGAGCTCAGGGTGTCTGATGAGGGTGGGTCCAATGCTGAGAAATGTAACTTCAGTTTCTTTTGTGGAGAGGATAATTACAACTTCTCGCAAGGTGAGTTTCTTCATTCTACAATAAATGCCAATTATTTGGCGTATATGTGCATGCCAGTGCACAAAATTCTTGGTCATTCTGAAACTTTCTGATTAAACCTCTATCCTGCAAAAGTATTTATATTATTTAGCATAAGAAAAGCAAGTGATATGGGATCACTGTCTTCAAAGAACATGTTCCTTGTTGCTTTTTTAAAGGATGCTGGAACAGTAGCTGGGCCTGGAGGTGTTCTGATAGGGACAATCCAAAGCAGTAGGTAGGAATTTCTCTGTGAATTTTAATGCCTTTGATCAGACCATAGTGATTTATCAGTAAAATGTCAAACCCCAAACCAAAATGAAGACAATCCCACCATAAATATCTTCTCAGAACTGGTAATAATGACAGAGGCAAACACAAGATGTTGAACATGTCAGCCATAATGCAGAGAAGATGTCTGTCACATAAAGTGGAAAACATCATGCTTTATGTATCTCTGTTTGGATAGAAAACAGTTTTTGTGGAAATGCAGATACCATCTTGGACACTGTTCATAGGACTCTCCTTTTTTTCATCCCATCTGTGGGGCTGACTGAACATCTCTGTTATCTGGATTTTCATCTTCCAGGGGAAATGCTGGACTCAGAAAACATAATTTTCCTTTGCAGCCTGGTCTTAGCTTGAAACCACGTGGTTCTTAAGCCTTCCCTTTATGATCGTCATTTGAGCCAACTGCACTGTATCTTTCGAGACTATTTTTTCAAGATAACCAGGGCAGTTCACCACGCTTGCTACTACAGTAACATCTATTTTGTATCTACTGAAATCTTTGAGGGTGGTAGACAGTGGTGGGTCCTGATTTGCCTCCCCACATGTTTTAATACATCCCATGTACTACTAAAAATGCCAGTGAAAGGAGGTAGCACATTTTGATCCACCATTTTTGATCCATCATTTTTTTCAGCTTTTACTCAAAAAAAGCTTTAAAACGTACAAAATTTTCTAAATGGCTGTTAAGAATGCTTTGGAGAATATTTTAAAATATTGAGAACAGAAGTATTAAGTATTTTTTGTTAATCATCAAAGGCAAAAAGGTTTCTACTTCTTGTGATTCTCCATATTCCATCTTGTCCTGCAAGACTGGGTTAACAATTCCCACATTTCAAGCTGCATGTGCAGGTTGTCACATGGCCATAATATCAGACAGATTATATATGATTAGTAGCCTATTGATATTAGCTGGAGAGCTAATCTCAGGCCAATTCATAAATAAAAATCTTAAGAAGTGTCAGGTATTTGAATGTAATCAAGAAGAAAAAAGTTCTTGCGCATGCTCAGTCTTCCCACCTCATGCACAGAGAACAAAGAATTTCTGAGCCTGACTTCTTTTGGAGTAGCTACTAGCTGAAAAAAGAAAAAAAAATGATGAAGTTACATTTTGGTCAAGCATTTAAGAGTATCAGAACTGGGCCCAAATGTTTAACAACATGATCAACTGTTTAGAATTGGTTTCATTTTGAAGGTGATTATTTCCTTTTTATGTCCCTTTAGCCTTTTGTGAAATAACAAGGATTAAATTAAGAAAAACCTTGGAGAAGATGGTGCTTCGGCTATTCTATACATTTGCCATCCAACTTCTGCTGGTTAAGAGACATTCATTCAAACACTGGGAACTACTGGCTCTGTAAACTGCTTGTTACCCTGCTACAGGGAAATGAGGTAGATGAGGCATTGGATGATGAGGCATAGAGTATTTTGGAAAAAAAAAGGAATGTATAAGTGAAACGGAAACCTCCTTCACACCCCACTCCCCCTGCAAAAGGTCTAGTTATGGTCTGCTTTCAGGCTGATAACCTGCCTGTGGTTTGGGAAAGCAATTCCAGAATGCGAATTCTTGTGAGATTTCTTGCAAAAATGGTAGCATTTGTGAGAAAGTCCTGTTGTATTTCAGGTCATATTCCTTGAGAGTAAGTTCAAGTTGAGGAACTTGGGATGGTTTTTACACTATCTGACCTCCCCTCTGCCCCACATGGATGTAAGAGAGAATCCTGTTCTCTTTCCCTCACTGGTCATATTTTCCAACTCCTTCAGGCTGTATGATTGGTCACCCATCCTTTTAGTGAAGAAGGATTAATGAGGATCATTTTGAAGACTGATAGAAGTGCTGGAAAGTATAGGGCAGCTTCGGAAAGTCAAGCAATTGATTTATGAAGCCTTTTGGAGAACACTAGACAAGGTACAAGACAGGAGCAAAGAAAAGATGCCCATGTAGACCAGGAAAGCGTGCACTGGCCTTAGGTGTAATGTTAACCAGATGCAAAAGTACCTCTCAATGATTTATGATGCTCACTGATGATGCAGCGTGCACCACTCTGACAGTGATTAATATTCTTGTCATAAACAGAAAGAAATTGGCAGCCTGCCAAGGAAATTGGTCTGTGAAAGCAGAAGACCAACTCAATTCACCAAGAGTGACTCAGTAACATGAGCCTGATTGAACTCATGGATTCACTGGAGAATTTTATTAAAGATAAACTACCTCCAGGGAAAGGTGTTTCCATAAGTCATGGGGGCCTTGTAGTAAAGGAGAAGTGAAGTGAAGAAGAAATGATTGACAGAATGGATTTTTAGGGACTACTTGCTTTCCAGCCATTCAGTTGGGGGATATGTAGTTATTTCAGAACTTTAATTATTATGTGACTATTCCTAACAGAAAGTCAAAAGAAATTAACTCTGTTGTTCCAAACACCAAAAAAGCTAGCTTTTATAGTGCTTCAGATGTGTTCAGCCTTTCAGGAAGCAGGAAATATCCAGAAAGAAAAGGAATATATAACAACATCGTAGGTGTGAATGAATTGGTAGTCTCACACCAATTACTGGACACATGCATCAGTCCAAAACAAAATAAACCAAACCAAAAATAGGTACAACTAGTACCTTCTTAACTGAGTTACAAGTCAGTCTATTATGATAAAGGGAAAAAAATGATCTGCATAGAAAACATATGGCATGATTCAGATCACTGTAAGAAAATTTAGATCCTTTGTACTGGAAATAGTCCCAGTGATTTTATTAGACTTATACATAAAGACTTACAGTTTGAAACTGTAGGAAAATATTAAGTGAGAGACAAAAAGAAAACAAACAACTACATTTAACAAGTTATGTGTTGCAGAATTTAATTACTTAGCTGCAGCCCCTAGGGTGTGATCTCAGGACACCTGGCAAACAGCAATAGAGCTGTGCTCATAGCCTAGCTTTTCTTACATATTTATACACATCTCAGTCTTGATCTTTTCTTGGTTGTAGCATAATGCATATTTTTCATGCATAAAGCAGGATTAATATCTACAAAACACCTGTGCCTCAACAGGGTTTTAGAACAACCAAATTGTAAGACAATTTTTGAAGAACTGGTAGCACTACTGAAAGGCAAGTATAGAGGATGTGAAACTGTGTATGGAAAGGTTCTCAGCTAAAGATAGACCACTTGTAAAATGCAATGTGCACATAAAAGTTTGTTCCATACAGAAGGCCAGATCTTGAATTCCTTTCTTGATATTCTGCAGAGATGTGCCTCCTGCTGAGTTAGGTAAGAATGCAGCCCAAGCAGAGACTTTGACATTTGTTTATTTCTTCCTTTAAGTTGTTATTTTTCTAATGGCTTGAGAAATTTGTGTAGCACTAAACCAGACAATAAGTAGCATTGTCTTATAAGAGCTTTCTATTTACACTTTAGTGTTTGGCTTTGGCAAACAGAGTGGGATTCAGATCTCATACACCACAGCACTCAGAGAGAGCACTAATGGTAATACTGATCCATTCTCCAGGTGGTGGGAAAAAAAACCCAAACCACAACACCAACCAAAAAAAAAAAGTCACTTAAGAACTTCCTATAAAACAATGCCTTTTGAGTAGAAAAGTGAAGCAGCCAGAAAATCTTTGACACGAGGGGAGACAGAAAGTGGCTCAACCACAGAATGAGTTCTAATAATCAGACATAATGCATTTAAAGTTCATGGTGAATGCCCAGTAGATGTCAGCTGTTAAGCTGAGGGCTGTTGGGCTAAAAAACAAAAGACAGAAAAGCTTGTCCTGGTTTTCACAGTGAAAATGACAACTTAAGAGACAGACAAGGAAACCCTGAGCCTGGTAAAGGCTGGAGGTTCAGCATAAGTCTTCTGAACAGCTTGAGCTTCCAAGTCTTGTAATAGACCACTAAATATA
>JAAGNO010006517.1:0-10142 GCA_033439905.1 Ceryle rudis | reverse complement strand
TCTGGTCAGACCTCACCTGGAGTACTGCGTCCAGCTCTGGAGCCCTCAGCACAGGAAGGACATGGACCTGATGGAGCGGGTCCAGAGGAGGCCATGAAGGTGATCAGGCGGCTGAAGCACCTCTCCTACAAGGACAGGCTGAGGGAGCTGGGATTGTTCAGCCTGGAGAAGAGAAGGCTCCGGGGAGACTTAATAGCCACCTTCCAGTACCTGAAGGGGGCTTACAAGAAGGCAGAAAAGGGACTGTTTACAGAGTCCCGTAGTGACAGGAATAGGGGCAGTGGTTTTAAACTAGAGACTGGATGTTAGAAACAAGCTCTTTACCGTGAGGGTGATGGCAACCCTGGAACAGGTTGCCCAGGGAGGTAGCTGAGACCCCATCCCTGGAGATATTCGAGGTGAGGCTCAGCGAGGCTCTGAGCAACCTGCTCTAGCTGAGGATGTCCCTGCTCACTGCAGTGGGGTCTGACCAGATGATCTTTAGAGGTCTCTTCCTGCCCAAATGATTCTATGATTTACAATGTGTGTGTCATTCACAAAATTTCCTAAACTTTAATGTTCAGTTGCTTACTCTGAGCACAGTTGCTTCATCTCTTTGGGAAGTAAGCACAGATAAATAAGAGACTATGTAGTATTTTAAGTGTAGCAAATAAATTGGTAATAAATATCTTCTATTTTATTTCACAGAATCTTTCTTGCATTATTTTTTTTATTGCCTTTTTTTTTAATTGAATCTAACAGTGTTACGCCACCAGAGTAAGAACGGGTGTGAGGCGTGGAAAAATAGGCCAGGAAATTAAAGAAGCAGCATTTGAGCCATCTGCAGAAACAGCACTTAAAGGTAGAGTAACTCTGCTTTAAATACTGAGAATCTTTGAAGCTTAACTTGAAACTTCCTCAGAGGAATTGGTTTACTTCAGACTATTCAAGAGACTAAGTATTGTTTCCTATGCAAGTTTGCTTGGTGATCTCCCTCAAAGCAGTAGAGACAATTTTCCTGCATGTCTTTCTGGTAAAGTTTAAAGCTGCAAATAAGTCACGGTAACAGTTCTTGTTGTCTCTAAGCTGCTGTTGAGATCGATTAAGTCAAAAATAATTGTCTCTTACTGATTTGGTTGCAGATATTAAAAAAATATGCTAACGCTTGCTTTGCTTCATCTACTTTGGCTATTGCTTAGTGGAAGGATTTTTCTACAGCATGTACAGTTAGCAAAAGCTTCTGTTGCTCTGCTATGGAAGGCATTGGCTTACTCTGCTTGCTAGTACAGAGCATGGATTGTCATTTCAGTGGATTACAAAGGGATGTTTTAGATAAATGCTCAGCAGAACAGACTTGTAAATGTCCCATAATAACATTTAATTGACAAATGGAATATATCTCAATGAGCTAGATAGTGTCTTGGCTATAAAGCACAAGGAAAAAGTATTCTTACACGGCTGAAGGTATTTGGTCTCAGCTGCTCTTACTTCAGTTACAAAAGTATTTTTATGATTGATATTTAATTTGTAGCAGTAATCTGGCGTGTGGCACACAGGCAGTATCAGGAAATCAGATAGTAGAAACCAAAGTAGGTCAGGCGTTGTTGCCCCTGAGCTTTGGAAATCCCTTTGTAAACTGACTTGCATCTAATTGCTACCAAAGAACTTTTGAAGGAGCAAGCATTAAGGGCAGATGAATGAAGGGAAAGGACACAAAGTCTAGTTGTTCTTCTCTTTAGAGCAAGTTGGATGATGAAATGTTACACTAAATGAGCTGACTGGTGAACCCTTCTGTTGGAGAATCTGTTAACGGGTTTTGTGATTGAATTTCTGTCAGTGTAATGAAAGGCGGTAAACCTGGCACGTTACTGGCTGGTGTCTTCTGTCTCACTGTTTCATGAAGCTATATTGTGTTGATGGGCTCAGTCTAGAGTTTTTCACTTGTAGTTCATTGAGAACTGGTAACATAGTGACTTGAAGTTAAGCTGAGCTTTAAGAAAGAAGCCTAACATGGATCAGCTATTGCATGTGCCACAAAACTCATGTGAGGATGTTAACTATCCAAGAAAAAAGCATTTATGAGAATGTGGAATGTTTTTTTTTCTTCATACAGCTGATCGCCTGGGGAAATTTGTTGTTGCTGGAGGGGCTGCTGTTGGGCTGGGTGCCCTCTGTTACTATGGAATGGGCATGTCCAGTGAGATTGGAGCTATTGAAAAAGCTGTGTAAGTAAGGTGGCTTATTGTTTTAAGTGAAGAGTACATTAAGCGAATCTCCCTCCTCTTTATATCTGTACACACAGCTTACCTCTTTTAATCTCAGGAAAGCCCCCACCTCTGGAGGATTTTAAAGCATGTAGCTGAAAGCAAAATTTATATTACCTAAGCTTAAATAGGTATTTACTTAAGTGAGTTCCTTTTTTTTGCTAAATTTGAAATTCATTTGTGAAGCGTGTCTATATATGTCTTACGAGGTGTGCCACAGATGATTCGTGAAGGGTAGTCTTCTCTAAAACCTATTGTTAAGACCACTTTGCCTGGTGTTCTTGTGAGACTGTTCACCAAACTTTAATACAGTGTGTTGGGAAGACAATCATCTCTCAACACACTACATATCTTGGCATAAGCCCTGCTGTAATAAACACATTTTGCTTAAAACTTTGATCTGTTGTTTTTTGGCCAACAGAAACCTGACTGTGATGTCAAAACCATATGGTTGCATAGACCTAATAGGTGGTTAGTGATAAGCATGGGCTTGGGAGAAATGAGTTCTGGAGACATTTTGCTTTACTTTGGGTTTATATTGAATGCTTGCTAGTTGTAGCTGTGAGAAGCTTTTCATTTATACAGCTATCTGTAATTTTTTTTCCTCTACAAGCCTTGAAGTAATGAGTCAAAAGAGTAAAACGGGAGAAAATCTGCGCACTATTATATTGAAGTTCCACTTTAGCAGGGAAAGCTCCCTGTCCATAGCATGGCCAAATCACACTGCAGAAACTGTCATTCACATCTAGGTCTGTTGCTATTGTTAGAACTCTCAAAATGACATTTGTGTCTTGTGATGTCAGATAATCGTGTGCACTGTGACTCAGCAATTTGTGAGCTGCTCAGCAGGCTATTTGGTGACCAGTAGACACTGATAGACATTTTTCCTTGAACCAGTTTGGTATATATACACCATTCTCTATTTTTCCATAGTTAAAAGGCATTTGTTATTCTGTTTTCCATGTGTTTTTTTCCCCTTAGAATTGTACTGTCATGAGCATTACTTGTAATTTGCAGTGACTCTAGACAGTTATATTACATCAGACCAGCAAGATTGAAAAGTTCAGCCCCCTGTTATGAGGCTGTAACTCATGGCAGAAGTTGCTAGACCACACCACTATTATGAAACCTTCCTTCTGTCTATTGCTATGAATATATTTAATAGCTTGATTGTGTTTGTAGTTGGTCTTCGCTCTTACAGTGGGAATCACACGGCTATGTGGGACTGCTTATTTTTCAGTATTTGGCCACAGTATGTGAAAGACAGAATTCACTCTACTTACATGTACTTTGCGGGAAGCATTGGCTTGACGGCACTGTCTGCTGTAGCAGTAAGCAGATCTCCAGCACTCATGAGCCTCATGACAAGAGGCTCCTGGCTGGTAAGTTTGTGTTACAAAAATAAAAACGTTTACTGAGAAAAGACCCCAAATGTGATGGTGATATAAAAAATGTATACTACTTCATGAAAAGTAAGGCAAAACTTTATTTCTGCTAGTGTCCTTACTTTGAGTAAAAATATGCAGTGCTATCCTTACCAGCTCTATGCAAGTAAGAACCTTCAATAATAACAACTATCTGAAGCTAGTGACACTCTTTCTCTTGCTTTCTGAAAATGGAAACTGAGGTTTCTAGGTATTCTTACTTCTCCCTGTGTTTTTCTGTACGGCTCTTTGAAAGCGATCCCCTGTTTTTCAGGGCTGAAATGATACTGGTAGGCAAATCATCCAGGCAAATTGTTAACAAAATGTCTGCTTAGTCCCTGTTCAGTGTGTTAAGTGGAGTGGAACAATAATACTTAAGTGCCAGCACCTACATAATTTTATGGAGATTAATAATATGTCTTCGGTGATAAGCCAAAGTTGTACATTTCTGACCAGTTTAGCTGCTGGATGATTCTGCTCAGAATCTTCAGTAAGAGGAGACAGTGAGTTTTAAAAATGATTGGAGACAAAAGCCTATGAACTATGGCTTGGGGTGGAAAAATGTAACCAACCAAACAAAAAAAGGCTAACTTTTCAGGTGCCTTAATAAGGATTAGAGTAAGGGGTGCAACCATCTTTCTCTTCTCTTACCTTACACAACTGAGAGATTGTTGCCATCTCACCCCTAAACTTGGATTCCTAGAAAACTGAGTAAAAGTAAGATGGTAATTACTGCAAGCTAGAATCTGCAGAGATTCACTGTAACCTTAGAGGAGTAAAATTGACAAATGGTTTCTCTTTTCAGAAATTCCACTATTGACTTATAGACTAGGAGGGTAAATCAGAGGCTATATATCCTAATGCTAACTTGAGCTCTGTAATGCTGCTTTTACAGGCAATAGGTGCAACTTTTGCAGCTATGATTGGTGCTGGTATGTTGGTCAGGTCCATATCCTATGAAAACAGTCCAGCAGCTAAACATTTGGCTTGGATGATGCATTCAGGTATGTGATTTTATTGTTCGTTATAAAGATGTTTCTGCTTCAGTGTGACCAAATTCTTAGTTTAACAAAACTTTGCCTTTCAAAGTAAAGGCACTACAGCTTCTGTAAGCACTACTGTCTACATTTACTGGTGTTCCTATGTACAGGATAGGAAAGTATGTGAAAACTTGTCTAGAAAAATCAGATTTTAGTATTAAACTGCAGCTTCTTAGTTATGTGTTCCAGTCAAGTGTATAAGCTATGAGTACAGGTCAGCATCTTGCAATTGCTGACTGATTCAGCAAATACCAAATAACAACAAATACCATGTTCCAGAAGTGTTTTGCCAGAAATACTTTATGGTTCAGAAAAAGACAACGTGGATTTTGGGCCCTGGATTTGTATTTGCTTCTCAAGAGCTAACATGTCTAACAAAAAGAAAATGTGGTTTATTTTAGTGATTGTAATTTTAGTGTAATTTATTTTAGTGATTGATTAATTTAAAGAAGCTAACGTGACATTCGTGGACTAGATAAGGATTTCATACAAGACTCTAGCAAAAGGCCTGATTTACTTGCCTAGTGAATCATTGTAGCAGAAACCTGCCCTTTTCAGTGTTGAGTGCTCCTAAGGCTATTGTAGTATTTAGTAGCCGACTAGTAGTTTAGTACGTGGTAAGTACCTCTTACCAGCTCTGTTTTGAACAGATCAATGTGTTGACTTCTGTCAGTCTTTCTTCCAAAGATGAGCTGCCTGAAGTACTCTCCAGAGCTAGGTAAAAGTAGGTCAGTGAAATGTAAATGTGGTGATACTTTGTCAAGCACATAGATTAGTTTGAGCCACGTTACCAGAATGGAAAAATAAATTGTTTTGACAGGTGGTGTTCTTAACGGAACTGTTCCAAGTCTTATATGTGTTATTTTGTTTTCTTTTGGCTAGGTGTCATGGGTGCAGTGGTGGCTCCTCTAGCCTTCTTGGGTGGTCCTTTGCTGATCAGAGCTGCCTGGTATACGGCTGGAATCGTCGGAGGGCTCTCAACTGTGGCCATGTGTGCTCCAAGTGAAAAATTTCTGAACATGGGAGGACCACTTGGAATAGGCTTAGGCTTTGTTCTTGCCTCTTCAATTGGTAAAATACTGGTTTATTACCGTCAGATAAAGTAGGTTATAAATGTAAGCTGCTAAGATGCACCTTACATTTAATTGCAGACTGGTCTGTCCAGTTAAGATTTGCATTAAATAGCCCTTGCAACGTTAGCACAGCAGGAAATACTCTTATCAAATTTGTTCTTGCGAACAAACATGAAGTTACCATTCTGGTAAGTGTTAGTCTGACAAATGGATGATAGTTGTGGCTTGTATTTTTAGTTAACTGCCTGTGACTCAGGAAGACAATGAAGGTGATCTTACTTCTTGATCCACTTGTTCTTATCTCTTGCGTTTCTAGGCACTGTTGTAGCCCTAGGAACATAAGTACTCATGTGAAGAAAAAAGGATACGTGATTCCCTAGGGTGTTCAGAATTACTGGATCAAGTTGTCTATGTGACGTGTTCAGCTCAGACATGTATTGGTGCAAAAATGCACCACAAATTGAGAATTAAATACTCATAGAAAAATGTGTGCTACAGTAAACATTCAACCCAACTCAAAGTAGCAGATACACATATAGATTTCTTTAACACTACTGTACATTCCTTTCCAGGATCCATGTTCTTGCCTCCTACTTCTGCTTTTGGTGCTGGCTTGTATTCGGTAGCTGTTTACGGTGGATTGGTACTCTTTGGCATGTTCCTGCTCTACGATACGCAGCACGTTATCAAGCGTGCAGAAACCATCCCGTATTACGGAGTAACAAAATATGATCCAATCAATGCGTAAGTATTCCATGTTAACACAGCTCATCTCTGTGTCTGTGCAAGAATTTGCTTCAAGCTCTATCAAAGTATACTTCAAAAACAGGCAGACCTTTTTGTTTACCGTTCAAAAATGTGTGTTAACTGAGGAGAATCGCAGGGTTAAAATAGCTAGTGTCTGCCTGAAATGAGAGAAATGGTGGTGTTACATGCTTCAAGCAGTACTTTCAAAAAAGTATTTCTATTTTCCAAAGCATTGTTGGGAGACTTTAGAGCTGCTTTCCAAAAATATCGTGTCAGTATCAGCTAAGACAAAAAGCATCAACTCTTTCATGGTCACTTAATATTGCTAGTATTTGTCACTTAATAAAAAAGTGCGGTAGGGAATGAAGGATTGATTGACTCTCAGTAAAGACCAAGTCTGCCTAATCAGTAACTTATGCTGTCTGTCTCATCTGAGGTGAATTGTTTACCTCATTGAATACTGTTGCTTATATGTAGAGTAATACCAACCTTCTTCAAAATTCTTGGAGATAAGTAGATAAAAGTACGGCATAAAAGCAGAGGGCTACTGTATGAGAACAGTGTGATGTCATCTAAGACTTCAGTAAATAGTTCCTGCTGGCAGTGATGGTAGAAAAAACACTTTGGTTTTTTTGACCTATCAAGCACTGAGGACAATTATAGTTGTGTTTGTAGCGAATACTTCATAAAGGCTTTTAAAAATAAAGTGTAACAGTGTGAAACTATTTCTTTTTAACAATATTACCTTCTTCAATATTCTGTTTTCTAGGTGCATGGGTATCTACACAGATACACTGAACATCTTCATTCGTGTGGCCACCATGCTTGCAGGTGGTGGAAGTGGCAGGAGAAAGTAAATGGAGACTCCCCTTTGCAGCTGTCTTGACAGCCCACATAGTGCACATACTAAATAAAAAGCCATGGCTACAAGCAGTTCTGCTGCAAGTCAGAAGTTTAAAGCATTTCAGTATATTCTTTCAGTGCAATGCGATTCAGACTTAATAGTTTTTCTTCAAACACTTTCCAGCTCTGTGTTTAAAATAGTGTGAACTGCTTCTAATTGTACATTATTTTGGGAGAGTAAATTATTTTTATTACATGAGTAAAATAATCTGTCTGCTTTGGTATCCCATATGCAGATAGGGACACAAGCTTCTTCATTAAATTCTGTTGAGATGCATCAGTTTCCAGTTAAGATTGCATAAATGGTATATTAGTGATAGATAAGAAGAAATGAACAAATTGGATATGGCACTAAATGCACTAGTGACTTCTACCTGGGCAGAAATTTCAGAAAGGTTTAAGCACTTGTCAGAAATGCATTGGGTTTCACAGGTGAGGTGACCAAAAAGTATTAAGGAGGTGAGGAAACTGTGGTATTTGTCTCTTATGAACTTAAGTACATTTCTGGAGTACACTTGAGAACTCCCTGCTTTAATTGGATATAATTGCTGGGTTCTTCTAATCCTAGTTTTATCAAACTGTTGAATAGCAATAGAATTGTGTCTGTCTTCCAGTGACTAAATTTTAGTATTGTGGGTAAAGCCCCATCCTTCAGAAGAGCTCCTAGTGCTCATCTCTTACAGGCTTGTACAGTTGGCAGGGAATTGAGGATGGCCTGCTGTAAATCCAGGTGTTGTAAAGTTACCATACTGTTGTATGCTTTAATTTGTTCAAATTAAAACATCTACAAATTGTTATGTTTATCTCGGCCTAAAAGAAATGTTCCCTATCAGTGACACTGATTTCACTTCAGGAAATGTATACTTACCAAATTCTATTGCTATATGCTAGATTAAAAGGTGAGTTCTTGGGCACAAGAAAGTTTTGAGGTAAAGTCAAAGACTCAGACTTTCAATTTCTGGTAAAAAAAAAAAAAAAATACTATGTTTATGTATTTACTTCTGGAAAAATAAAATTCTAACCTCACAAGTTGACTACTCTCATGTTCCCTGGGTTAACAGAAATATTTTAGTAGCCCTGCACTAATAACTTGGTGAAGACTACTACAATTTTTTTTCCTCTTTGTAAGAGAGTGCATATGCTGTACAAAAAAAAAAAAAAAAAAAAATCTGCAAGAATTGCTCCGGCTGGCATGTGTTTGGGGATGTTTCTGAGATGGCAGATGCTGATTGACACTTGCTTTAAGCGGCTCTGATAGTGTAACCTGTTGGCTGTTGACTCCAGGCAGTGCTGCATTTATGTGTCTCATACACCGTAGTATTTTTCATCCCTTCAATCACAAGGAAGAAATGGTAGATTGTGAAGAACCTTGTTGCAAATCCTTTGTGCCCAAAAATTATATGGCACAATGTAATAAGTTTCTGGCACTATTACAGCTGAAGGAAAATGTTGTACTTAGGTGGAAGAAATCTCTGGGTCATGTCCACTGTAAGTGGCCTGTTCAGAGTGGGTTTTTTCATATAATTTTGTATGCTTAATCAGTTTCTACGTACTATTGTTGTAGCTGAACACATCGCTGTGCTTGTGTTGCAGATCCTGATTTAGCATCCTGCTGACTATGCCAGGATTGTTGCAAAAGAGTGATTTAGATCACTTAAAGAATCAAAGGTATTGGCAAAAGGGATGTGAGTTTGTAAATGTGTGACTTAACATCAGTGGCAAGGTTCACTCTATTACTACATGAAAGAAACATACAAAGGAAAATAGTTAAAATCGTTTGCAAATGTTTAGATTCATCAATAGACTTTTTTCAGGTGATGTTACTGTAAGGAATATATTTTTGGTTCTTTTTTCCTCAATTGAGAAGTCTAACTGTAAAACTCGGAGATTCATTTAAGTAGGTATTAGGGTCCATTAAGTATGTCTTGTTTAGCAGGTTCAAGAGCAAATACAGCTGAGGGAGAAGAGTACCTCCTCAACACTGAATACGTTCGGAAGGAAATCGGATGCTTTATATCCCGGATTTCAGAACTTTAAAAGCTGGCCAACACTGTGGTTAGCCTCTTAATTCTTCTTTGCTCCTATAAACGAGGAAGTGGTTATTAGGAGGGTAGAAACTCATCTGAAATTAGATGAAGAGTAAAGCTTAATTTTTTTTTTTTTCCTCTTGAATAAGGAATTGTATTTCTTTTTTTTTTTCTGCCTTTATTTTGCCCTCTCCTTAAGGGGTTCTTGTCCACAGTTACAAAGTCATAAGATGTTCTTCCTTTTCCTCTTTTGATTCATTGTTGGGTTAATGAGAGTTATCCATAATTGTATTCCCTTACTGACTCTCAATAAAGACACGTAAAGAATTTTGCTGGGTGTTTTTAAATAACCACTTCTAAGGGGAGTGAAAAAATCAGTCCCAAATGAAGCAAGATCAGATATTTTCATAGTTCCCTCTTTTGAGTAAATAAACTCAAGGAAAAACACAATTTTCATGTTTTCCAGGAAGTTTTAAGAAGCTCGGTATTGTTTACTGAGAAGAAGCTTAAGGAGCCTCTTCACTGATAACAGATACAGGAGAAATGCATATTTCTGTGTAAGCATAGCGGGGGGGGGGGGGGGGGGAAAAAGGGAAAAATTTAGTTTTTTTTGGCGAAAAAAAAGACACCGATAAAATCAAGAAAAAAAAGAAAAATCAGGGAAACCGAGACAAGGGGAAAAATT
>JAAGNO010006516.1:17500-22416 GCA_033439905.1 Ceryle rudis | reverse complement strand
AATTTGTGGTTATGATTTTGATGGCTTTTCATCATCAGGGCAGTAATTGTTACCAGGTTGTTTTTTTCTTACCCATTGTGTATATCTTCTGAAGCTTTCTCGCTTAGATGTCTACATAGAATTGTAAGTATATTTTATTAATATAGGAAGTGTTAAGCAAAAACCATATCCTTGCAATCTAAGCACATAATTTATTACAATTATTACTATTTAATTTCATTCCTGGAACTGCCTATTTTGATTAAGAAGTTGACTTGATAAAAAAGTCAGGAAATTTAATCTGTACACAAGTGCAGGTCTTGTTCACATGAATTTAACTCACACCTTACAGCAAAATGTGCTTTGATTTTAATCCTTACGCCTATAACTTCATTGACTTTGGGAAATTTTTTCTGACTTACACCATGGCAGATGAGAATCAGAATTAGGCCTGATACCAGCATATTTCTTAAGATGGAAGCAAAAGAATAATTATAAGTAGTTTTTGCCTTCTGAACCTAATGGATTGTCAGGCATGCTTGACATTATTCTATAGGCAAGGCCACAGAAAATCAATACATCTTAGGCAAGGTTTAATTTATTTGTAGGTTCTTACAACTAATGACTTTCCTTTTCTGTTTGTTGATTTTCTTTATAGCTTTTTCTCTCATGACTAGCTACAGTTTTATCCTCCGCTTATAACACAAGCTACAAGAACTGTGATGTCATAATTTTTGTAAAAGACTACGTACATGAATGAACAACACACAAATGGAAACTGCACATTAAAAGAATTTGGCATGATAGAATCCAGCTGACTCTCACCTTTGACAACACAATGTTTTTTTCTATTCTAATACTTTTGTTTATATTAAAGCAGCACCTGCAGCCTCCAAATAATCTTGGTGTCTTCATGACAGGTCGTGTTCTAACTGAAGATCTCTTCTGTGATGATTTTCTCATCAGAATAGAAAAAACAGAAGTAGTATGAAGGAAAGTAATGCTGTCATTGTTCCTAAGGAAATGAGTTACTGAGAAATGAAGCAAGATACTCAAAGACACTTAAAAACATTGCTACTTAGAAATTATTTGTAATTCCTCAGGATAAATACAGTATCCTGAATACCAAGCCTAAGCTTTGACTCTTACACTGAGTGCTTTTCTTGTTGAGAGTATTTTTAATTGAACCACAATTCACATCTTCCCATTCTATAAAAAGTACAGCAGCAAAGCTAGCTCTCACGTGCTTGATGCTGTTGTTCAGAGGTGCACAGATGTGGAAAGAAGGATACTCTTTTTGAAAGAAGCTTTAACTGAAAATGTAGATGAAGGTTTCTTTTCTGTTGTATTGGGAAAGGCTGAATTTGGCTCAGCAAGAACTCCTCTGTGGTTCTACTGTAAGGTAGTGTATTACCAGATCCCATTTCTTCCAGATAGTCATCCCCATCTTTTCATGCATGCTTAGCCTGCTGCAATTCAGGGCATTGACTCCAGCACCATTTCAGTTAGTCAGCATTGACAAAGAGAAAAGCTACTTTCAGACCTAACTGGGATTTTAACGCATTCTACCAGAATCATAAACATTTGTGAGTACATGGACAAAATCATAAACATTTGTGAGTACATGGATAACTTCTAACAAAACTTTGTAATTAGAAATTACTGTGTCACTGTCTCCCTTACCAACACAGTGACATTGCAGCACAAAAATGGAACTGTGCAAGACACAGGTGAGGAAGTAGAGGGTGTATAACAGTAAGATCAGGCTTTTAAAAATTATTCTTTACACTGGAAATAGATATGGCAAATGTATGGATTTTGTTAGGATTCTTCTGACAGCCACAAACACAGATATATTTTACAGTAATGTAACTGTCCTAAATCCCTAGCAGGGAATACAATGACTTCTAGTATAATTTTTCACCACGCTGGCTACACTAAAGAAGACATATTTGATTAATTTATAGAAGTTATTTGACTTTTTAAAAAAGGTTATGATAACTGTTTAACCTTGCTTTAGTTCTACTTATTCAACCAATGTTATACCTAATGTAAAAAAAAAACCAGAGATACACAGACAAATTACTGAAGCAAATACACAAAAGGTGTTTTATATGTCTCACAATATTTGGTATAGAATAGGACCGTAAGAATGTAACTCCAAGATTTTGGGCTATGTCTTTTTTGATTTACTTCTATTTGTGTTTTTCTCTGTATGTTTATGTCAAGAGAGAATGCACATTGCAGCAGATGTTCTAGCTTTGTCTAGTATATATTTAGGTAAATCAGCCAAGATATCCTAAATAATGTTTTTCTATGGTTCTGAAATACCATATTTTGACTGAAATTTCACCATGTTTAAACTTTGCCTAGAAGTCAAACATGAATGCAGATTTCTTCACTGCTACTTTTCAGTGACTCAGCAGCTGGGGAAAATCAAAACTTGTCATCTGTTGCCACTAAATTATTAAACCTTTCAACTTAAAATCCAGTCATCTTGATAACTATGCTAATCATTGTAATAACTTATTAGACTGGATTTTAGTCTCTCAAATCTTGCTCTAAAATGTTTCTCTGGCCATTAGCAAAGGCTGTAACTTCATGCAGTTGTAAGCACACAATCAGCAATGGCATACTGGAAAAAGGGAAGGGCACAGGAGGAGCTTTATTAGCTTCATTGAGGAAACAGCTATATTTTCTCCTTTTCCTCATCTCTCAAATAGGAAACAGTTATTCTTGTCCAATGCTTTAAATTACTTCATCTGATCTATAAACATTTATCTGGATTGACCATCTTTATTCTGACACTTCGAGTTTGACATCTTTTCCCCAACCAATCTGATTCTTCTCATCCTGCTATTGCAAGACAGGAAATAACATGGTGAGTGTGTACCATCTCTGCTTCCCTTTTACGCTATTATGGCTCAAGAGCCATCTCAGATCTTTCGCTTACATTTTATTCTAGCAGCTCATTGGGTTAAGCCTTGTATTGGCAATGGACATCAGATGCAAGTTGATATTTTAATAGAATAAAGTTGATATTTTAATAACTTTGGCTTCTAAATCACTGACTTTTTCCACTGTTAGTGTAGAACTAGGATTTCAGTGAGGAGGAAGGCAAAATCCATCAGAACCCTTGTTTATATACTCAGGAAAATGTGAGGAACACACAGCATTCTGGAAATGTATTTGAAACTACATTCCAGTTGTAGGACAGGGAATGCGTACGCTTCCAGCTCCCTAAGAATACCTGGGGAAGCAACAGAGAGATTTTATCCTCTTCACATCATCAGTGAACCTGCATGGAGAAGGCCTCTTACTGACTCGCTCTTTCATTACTGACCTCAAGAAAAGTTCATGCCCTTGCATGCACATGCAAATGGTTATACATAGATATCTCCTACCAACATAAAAGAGAAACAAATAAATTAATTTATTTTTGTACTTTTTTCCTAGCTTTGGACAAAATTCAGTTCATTTTTATCTACCCCTAACTTTAGCACACAAAACGTATTTAAAAACCTCGGTTTTTTCTTTTTAAAAAATATACCTTTTAGAAATAAAAGGTGTAGTAAGAAAGTGAAGATATGTTAAAAAGCTCACATACCTCAGGTATGACAGCTTATAACACAACAGGGTACAGAGGACAATTTGGTACCATTGGAATTCTTTGATTAAGCTCAAATTGTACTGTGACTTTGGTGGAGAGTTTACATGTGGGGTGCTACTCTGGTGACAAATAAAAAAGAGTTCAGCCAACACAGTTCAGGACAGGGAGAGGAGCAGGATGCCAGAGGGACAGGATGCCATCCAGAGAGACCTGGATAGGCTGGAGAGGTGGGCCCAGATGAACCTTATGTGGTTCAACAAGGCAAAGTGCAGGGTCCTGCACCTGGGCCGGGGTAACCAGCCTTTTCAGTATAGGATGGGAGAGGATATACTGGGGAGCAGTCCTGTGGAAAGAGGCTTGGGGTGCTGGTGGATGAAAAACTGGATATGAGCCACCAGTGTGCAGCTGCAGCCCAGAAGGCAAATCACATCCTGGGCTGCCTCAAAAGAACTGTGGCCAGCAGATTGAGAGAGGTGATTCTGCCCCTCTACTCTGCCCTGGTGAGACCTCACCTGGAGTACTGCGTCCAGTTCTGGAGCCCCCAGCACAAGAAGGAAGTAGACATATTAGAGCATGTCCAGGGGAGGGCCACCAAAATGATCAGGGGAATGGAGCATCTCTCGTATGAAGACAGGCTGGGGGAGTTGGGGTTGTTCAGCCTGGAGAAGAGAAGGTTCTGGAGGGACCTTATAGTGACCTTCAAGTACCTGAAGGGGTCCTACATGAAGGCGGGGAAAGGTCTATTCAAAAGAGTTTGTAGTGATAGGACAAGGAGCAATGGTTTTAAGCTAGGAAAGGATAGGTTTAGAAAAAAGTTAGAAATTAGAAAAAAGTTCTTTAATCTGAGGGTGATAGACCACTGGAATGGACTGCCCAGAGAGGTGGTGGAGACCCTATTCCTGGAGTCATTCAAGGACAGGCTTGATTTGGCTCTGATCAACCTGCCCTGTGTAGAGATGTCCCTACTTGTGTAGGCAGGTTGGACCAGATGACCTCTAGAGGTCCTTCCCAGCCTAAAACATTCTATGATTCTATGAATACATCTTAATATGCACACATACACAGAAGCAATAGTATGATAGATAGGTTATGTATTTTTGTGATGTATCTGCAATCTCTCAATCACTTTCAAACCTTTTGGTTCTTGTAAATAGTGGGAATCTGTGTATTACTTTCCATGTGCTATGATGTAAATCCATTCAAGACACTTGCTGATAAACCACTAAACTGCTCTACTGAGTGTACCTACTCTCTTAGAAGCAGTAGTATATGTGGTGATGAAGCTGCCTGGGAGGGAAATCTTAAAGTAGAACTGTGCTCAGTCATA
>JAAGNO010006516.1:0-12500 GCA_033439905.1 Ceryle rudis | reverse complement strand
TCCAGACACTTCATAGAAATATTCTGCCTTGCACACAGAAAATCGAACAAATGTTGATTAGCTCTTACAACCACACAGAAGAAGCTGTCTTCAGAGCTCACAAAATTCCAGAAAAAATTATGCAATCTCTATACTCTTCATTATCACCCTCATTGTAGTGTGGTCTGTGGATGTGATTCATGATCTAAGTAAACCAAAAAATTACATCTGGTAGCATCAGTGAGAAATGGATCAGGCCCTTTAAGATCTAAGCAAAACAGAGCTCTTGCCAAATACATATCAATAACTTGAAGCATTAAAAGATAATGAGTTAGGGGGGAAAAAAGGGCTTGCTTTAAAAAAATCAGAAATTTAAACTTTTTTTTTCAGTTTCTTCTTTTTGAAGTTTTAGTTTGCGACATGGGCTTTCTCCAACTTTCTTCAACAGGGGAAAGCTGAAATTCTGTACTAGTTGTGTGATTCTAGAGTCTAGGACTTTAAGGAAACAACAAAGTTAGTGCAAGTCTTGCAGTTAAAATATCTAAGTTGGCAACCCTGCAAAGGTTCACACAACTATGAATACTTCCATAAGCAACAATAAGAATCCAAAAATTAAATATGTAAAAGATCAATTTAGGTAAACTCAGAATTCCCAGGTTTGATGAGAATCAAAAAATAGGACTTTAAGCACAGTTGTTCATTTTTTTTTATGTGCTCTCTGTACCCTCCTTTATTTTCTTCCCTTGCTCTTCATGCATTATTTTCTGTTATTTCTTATTTGGTCAAACTGTTTTTTTCTAGTTAGCATTTTCGAAGGCCTGATTTATCTTGCCTTTTTGAAATTACACATACATATTTTCCTATTCCCAAACTGAACTGCACAACTGAAATTATCTTCTGTGTATCTTTAGTTACACAGGGCTTTAAAGTCATTTGACTAATTCTGAAAGGTATGTGGACCCTAACTTACACTAGTTTTTTGAATGTTTTTATTGTTTTTATCAAACTCCCTTCTATTTAATCATGTTTGTGGATTTGTGATGCACCAGTCAGTAAATATTGGAATGCTTTTATCACAGGATCTCTCAGCTACAGCTATGTAATGTAAAAACTGTAAAAAGCCGCCACAAGATTTCTTCCTTTGCCTCTGTACATTACATCAACTCTCATTTCATGTGCTGTCTGTTATAGTCTGAAGGTCTTCATAAGATCCTGTTCCATATGTATATGGGAATTAAATTATTATACTTCCTTCTTGTTTACCTTCTGCAGTTTGTTTCTTCAGAAAAGGAGATTCAATGATGGGGCATGGAAGCTTGCATTTCACATTGCCCTCCAACTTTCCTTTGTGACCTGGGGAAAGCCATGGATAAGTTTCTGACTATTTCACATGTACAGCAAAACCCCTTAATTCCTGTCTGCATTTTTGCCAAATAAAACAGGTGAAAGCATAACAAGAAACATGTTCAGTAAGTCTGTGTTAGCAGAGGGCCTCAACCTCTCAATTTGGGTGACAGAGCATTTCTTTAAACTACTTGAGCAGGTCAGCCAAAACAGCAGGTCAAGGCTGCCTCTGTCTGGATGCATGTGTTCGTCAGAGGCTGCTGAGTACGTGGAGAGTTATTTAGAAAAGAGTAAAGATCTTGGAGAACGGGATGTGGAATGAACATAGAACAGGTAACCACAGAGAATGGCAAGCATTAAACTGTTTCACCATAATCTTTAAGTGTTCCCCCTGAGAATTATGTCATCCTCTCTATCTTTGTTTTCCTGGTCTAGTGACTTGCAACTTAATATCAGAATTGAGCAAAAATTATTAATTTTCCCTGAAACGAAGACATGGTCCAGATTTTAATCAATAGAATATATTTTAAATTGTGGGTTTAAACCATTTTTAACATCCTGAAGTGTATCACATTTTTTGGGGGGTTTTTTCTTTATTTGTGCATGCTGTGGAGTTCCATGGCTGTGTGGAAGACTGTACCTTCTATGGCTTGTGTATGATAGATTGAGTAGCTCCTTGCGTTTTGAGGGGAATTACAGTATTCCTCATCCTTTTGTGGAGTTTACATTTCTGTGCAGCAATGATTCATAATTTGCAGCATGTTCACAGACATACTGAAGTCTCAATGACATTCTCAGTTTTCAAACAGCTAGTTAACTAATATACTAAGATATATTTGATATTAACTTTATTCTCTGGGACAATGTTTTTATTTAAAAACTGTTAAATGATGTAATTATGCTTACAAAAATAGGTAGTGTGAGTAAGCGCAAATCAAGAAATATAAAAGTCCTGTTGCAGTTTTTTGAAACCTAAAATCTCACACATACATTTTGCATCAGATAAAGCTGTGCTCTAGGTTACAGCAGTCATAAACTCTCCTTTCATCTGTCAAGGTTAATTTACAGAAGATGACCGATTTATTTGTTCTGAAGTAGAAAAAAATTGTAAAGTTTTTTTTCTTAAGAGACTCCTGCACTGTAAGCAAAATATTTCTTTCTAAACAGCAAGCTTCATTCACATCTCTGATGAAACAAGAAGAAAAACACATCTTCACCTTTCAGACTGTCTCCTTCATATTATTCATGCTAGTCTTTTCTCACTGATTTTATGATTATAATGAGG
Source organism: Ceryle rudis (assembly GCA_033439905.1). NCBI lineage: Eukaryota > Metazoa > Chordata > Aves > Coraciiformes > Cerylidae > Ceryle > Ceryle rudis. The sequence goes on along the minus strand of JAAGNO010006516.1, from coordinate 9,892 downwards.
CAATGGCATGCTAGTTAGCACAGAATGACCTTTTAATTGAAAAGCTGTAAATTCAGTCTCAGTGGCCATCACTGGCAGAAATTTAAATAAATAGGGCTGCAAAGCCCTCACAATGGGCTGGCCTCTTGACCACGGTGCTACCAAAGTCCTAGTCACCTGTCATCTGGTGATGCTTTGTAACTCCTTGGTGTTAACTGTCTGTCTTGTTACAAGTTAAGTTACCATGAGATGAACAAAGAGCAAGAAATACTTTACTGGTTAAACTGAGGATTTTGTATTTGAATATCTTAAATATCTGATCTAATAATATGCTTTATAAAGCAGCTTTTCAGTCACATAAGGCTTACTGTTTGATTTCTAAATTACGATAAAAAGCTGGCCAGACTGATGCATCAGTAATTCCTGTCTCTATACAGTTTTTCTTGATCATAGTTTTAATGTTTATGCATTTATTATTTGAAAGTACTAATAACACTGGTTTAATGAGATTTTCTTCCCGACAAGCACTTAAAATTGGTGCCTAGATACTACAATGATAAGGTCTTTTTAAGTGCTAAGGAAGATGGATAGATAGTTGTGAGCAACTCTGAGATACTGTTCAGCATTCAGCATGCCTTTATGAAACGGTCACAGCACATTATCCTACCCACACATAAGTAAACACCTTTCAGGATCTTGATGGTGATGCTTGGCACTGTCTCACTAAAGTTTGTAACATTAGCTAACACTTTATTAGTGATAACTAGTAAGAGTTTATAGTCTTGTATAACATAGAGGAGCTTTATGCTGTCAGTGTCATGCATCTTTATCAGGACTATATCATACAGACAAGGGAAATTTTCCATATCCTTTAAAGTTTTGCATTCTGTATATTTGGTTGTTAGACAAATAGAGCAAGCTTTGCTGACTTCATTTTCATTCTTGGCAGCATGTTTTTATCATAAGGCAGATAGTCATTAATTTACAGAATCAACGCTGGGAACAGCTTTTGTGATCTCATATTAAATTTTCCCCCGAATCCGCCCCTTGGCAAAAATTACTCACATCGTTAAAAAATATTTAATTAGGCTGTAGTTTATACCCAGCTCACTGGGGAAATGTTGGAATTAATATGATTTGCATGAATTCTGTTTCTCTTTTTCTGTTAGAGATTAGTTTTGAATTCAGTTCAGAGGGTCGCTGACACTGCCAAGGACTCACAATTGTGAAGGTCAAACAGGTAGCAAATACTTCCCCTGGGTAGCTTCCCTGAAAAGACAGCTCAAAATTGCTTTTAATTATGGGTTACCTAAAAGGCCACTTGCTGTTTTTATTTTTCCACAGATCTCTGAAACATTATGTGGCTGAAAGTTCTAGGTACTCTACATCAGTTCAAATATAAAACAACTTAAGTCATGTTTTCACTTTTCCTTTTTTAAAAAAAGAATGGCATACAAATCCCAAACAGAGATTCATGTATGCATGCATACAGGTACACATATATACCAGTATATGTTTAAACCAAGCTATTTTTTGTTGCCGTTTCTGTGTTGCAGTAGGGGAGAACTCTTTCCCAAGACTTGTAGAAAAAAAAGTAAAAATATTTTGGAAGGAAAAATATTTTCCTTCACAGCAATGCATCCACTGACTTAATTATACTTCACAAGATAAGATACAATGTTTAGTTATGCATTCTCTTGTTTATGATTTCAAGGGTTAGAAAAATCCCTGGGGATCCACAGTCCTGTGCTTTTTAAAAAGAGAATTTAATGGAAACTTTAATTAATAATCTAATCAATCAATTAATCTCCGTTATGTAAGTGTTGAAATCTAATTCTCCTTCACAGCTCTATCTATACAGACAGAAACGAAATGGCTGCCCACTTACCAGGGTGATGGGGAACCATTACAGACAAAGAAAAAGTGAAACTGTAATAGTTTTGTGAAGCTGGCATAGATAACATAATGCTAACAAAGTACTCTTGAATTTGGGGTAGATCACAATATGTCAGCATGGTGAGCTGTTGTGAAGTTCATTTCAGAAGTTAATTTTTTTCTTTAGATAAGAATGTAGGAACAGTCCCCTGTGTAGTTAGGAGTTGACCCATTTATTTTGTGGAAACTCTGACAATTATGGCATATGAGTAGTCAAAAAATCCTGTTAAATGGTGAACGTCTAGTAGTGTTGACTTTAGCCTTGAGTTCAGACAACGTAAACCATCTGCTTTACAAAAACGTTCAGACCATGACATGCTGTTGAGTAGCCAACTGTTGATAAATAAATATTTATATATTGAGTGATTTATATAGAGCTTCTATCAGTACTGCAAAGGTGAGAGTCAGTTTCAGTTTGACACTTATTTCTAGGACTGTGAGTCAATCCAACCTCTATGGAGCCTGGAGCCCTGCCAGAGGTGCCTGCAGCACTGATGGCAATATAATTGATAACAGTGCAGATGAAGATTCTTTTGCACACAAACTCATCTTCAAAGCAGACTCTGTATGTGTGTCTGTATGCTTCCAAATACTCAAAAATATCCATTAAGAGAGCCTTATGTGTAGGAAAGAGAGTGGAAACATAGATAGGGCTGCACATGTGTTGTACAGCTTCTCTCACCAAGCTTCTACGTTCTTTTGAAAAGTGAGTTCTTGTAAGTTCAGTGTGTAAAAATACTTGCAGGAGACTTTTACAGGTTAGTGAAGAGCCTTTTGCAGAGAAGTATGAAAATATAAACCTACTCTGAAAAAGTAAATTGAAGATTTCTATATCCTTAGCAATGTATTTAATATTTTGGGCTACATACCATGTGCTACAGTCAGTGCAATCAGTACTTCTAAACTATAAAAGCTGAAATGTAAGAATATTTATTACACCGAATAGACTGTACACTTAGGAAAATATTGTTTATGGGCAATTTTTGGACTGCAAAAGGCAAATTAGATATTACATCAAGATCTCATTTAGCATCCTTTAGTTCTTTTCTACTGGAATAGAAAAGGCAAGGAACAAAATGTCATTTTGAACTATCATTGAACCTAATTCCCTATCTCTTAAATTCAGTGATTTACCATTTCCTTAAAGCAGTGTATTTTTCCTTTTATCTCTGACATATTCATTTTCTATCCTTTCCCAAGATACGAGTCCTGATGGCTCAATATTACTCTCTTTTTTGGCAAGGAAAGGCCACAGCTTTATTTGCAGCACAAATTTGTCCAAATACACAGGTATTAATTGTGCACACTATATACCAAAACAATAGCTTCCCTTACCAGCAGACAAACTTACCAGTCAGTGATTATAATACTTTTTTCCAGATGAATAGTTTTGAATTTTCTTGCCTGTCAGTGAAAAACTGACTATTCCAGCCCAGAAAAGTACATTGCTCTAAAGCAGACAAACCAGAATTTCTCACCCTAATTTGTAGCAACTGAAAAATTCAGTTATCAGATCAGTTAAAAATAGATGTTAATGTATTTTTTCTGGGATTAATGGGTGTCCACTTGTGCAAAAATGGATTGGACAGGTTCACAGACAACAGTTTCATAAGCAAATGCTGAAGGGAAGAGACAGGGATCTATTCTGTAACATGCCTAATGCAACAGCTGTGAATGCTGGGGAACCAGCACCGAGCACGACCACTCAGATCCTTTGCGTAACAGCAACTCCTGGTGCCACTGCTGGCGAGTGCACACTGGGCTAGGTGAGCCACTGGTCTGACTCAGCAGGGCATTTCTCATGATCTTCTGTTTCTACCATTAATTAATCCTCAGAATACACACGTGAGGCAAGAAAATAGTAGTATAACCACTTAGCATGAAGTGAGTATGTGTTATTGTAGATGTATCTTAAGATGTATGCAAAGTGAACAATTCATATTCAGAAAGTTATGAGCCCAGGCTTCCAGTCCCTTGACTAAATTACTCAGCTATTATTCTAGCCTGATAATAGAATGGAGAAAAGCATTTCAACACTTGTGGCTTGACCCGAGCCAGTAGCTAAGCAGAAGGAACAGGCAATGCAAAGGCCATCACTCACTGCCTCCCATGAGAAGTAGAATGTTCCATTAGGAGCCCTTTGAGACATTTTAAGCCAAGTCGGTGTTTCTTATCTGGTACTGGGAATCAAAGTGAAACCATATATGGGCAAGAAAATGTTTATCCATATTATTTTTTTCCATAAAACATACTTCATTGTTCATGAATGTAAAACGCTTTCAAGGCCTGAGAATATTTCTCAGCCACGGCAACTATAAAGAGAAGTGTTGAAGAATTTCTTAATTATTGGTATATTAGGTACTCTGAGTCTTCCTCTTTTATGTGATTGTTACATGACCTCACACTGATGGCTAGCAAGACATTGCAGTTCTTAGACACTCTCAGTTCATACCTGTGGCCATAAACATAACATCCAATTTCTGTCAATCGGAAAAGCCTCCCTTGATCTATTTTTCCTCCTTCTCTTTCTTCTGTCTTCCTGTATGATACCCGTGGAATCAACCACATGTTCAGAATAGGAGCAGTTACAAGATAGATGCTGAACCCCAACAGAGCCTGTGTGCTGGCAGAACAGCAGGACTGTTCAAAGAAGTAACAAAAAGCCCCTCACTGTGATTTGGCGCGTAAGACAGACACTGGAATGCATTAGCTGTGTGTTTGGAAAGATGAAGGAAAATTAAAACAAAGGAACAATTTCCTATATAAAAATATGGCAAAATATAATGAATAAGAAAAAGGGGAAAGCCAAAAAAAAAGGAGAAAAAAAAAAAAAAGATTATGCTTACTTGTTACAAATGCTTGATATAGGGACTCTGTTTTATGCATTTTTTATGCACTTATGCATTTTAAGCTACAATAGTCTCAATGGTTACTGGGTGATGGATGTTTTAATCATACAAACAACTTTAGTTGGATGTAATTGGGGATAAACTTAGTTGTCGTGTACCTCACAAAAGAAAGATTGATCTGACTCTAAAATAATATAGCTTTCTTTTATTCCCTTTTCACTATTTTCAGTTGTTAGGTATTGTGAGTGATGCTGGAGGGAGAACTGAACTTCGTGTGTTGGCCTTACTATCTTGTTGCCATTCACTGTTGCTTCTCTCCTTAGAAACACAATCAAAAAGGCAAGGAACTCCACTATTCTAAATTGTGAGCTTCATTTCTAAATTAATTAAATTATAGAAAAATCATATGAGTAAATGTTTACAGTCTCTTAAAACCATTAAAAAGGATGGAGTTACTGTAAATTTAGCTAAGAAATGTATGTTTCACTTGCAATAGATATAGACACTCAGGAGACAGCAAAGCAAGGTTAAGATGATGAAATAAATATGCTCTTTATAAAGTTTGGTTAGTTAGTTTAGAGGTGTACAATCAGATTGATTTTTTTTACCTCCAGAAAGACAATGGTACAAGGATCCTGGATTAACACATAGAGGTTTATGCAGTTATTAGCAGTACAAAACATTCCATGGTATGAAGAACTGGAATTATTTTACTCAGCTAGGCAGACTATTTATTTTCACTAAATATTGACTGAGTTACATAGCCAAGATATAGCTAGTGAGTCCGTTAATGGACACCTGTATCTTTTGATGTTCTTGTTTTATTGGATCTGTGGTCTGCATTACATTTATCAGTCTCTCCCAGAATCTCCACTTCCTTCCTTGTTTTTTGCAGTTCTCTTTCTCAGTGGACATACGGCTGATTGCTTCCTCTGTGTCTCCCTTATTAGCTCTTAATTTCCTCTCTGTTCTGCTGATGTTTCTCAGAGCTCTCCATTTTCACTGTTTCCTTCGCATCTCTTCCAAAGATGAGGCTTCTATAATTTTGAGTCTCAGATTTTTTTCCTCCTGCTTCTCTGAGTATTTCCCTTCTTACTGAGCATTGCAGTTGTAATTCAATTGCCTTCTCCTGCATTTCTTGCCCATATCTCAGTCTAAGCAGATGTGAACTCTTGCCCTACTATTTCCTTACATGTATTAGGTGTTGTAACATGCAGACAATTAAGAAATTTCAGATACAAAAATATCACCAAACTCTCAAAGGAGCCTTTTATCTTTGGAACCAGGGACTCTTTGCAGTCAGTATGCATCTCTGAGGCTGCAGAAACTTCTTCCACCTGTCTGCTCTCCAGTGGCACTGAATATTGCAAAAGTACATATATAAAGTACTTTTTTATCTATTCTTTCTCTCTCACAAGTTAAAATTCACTGTCATCCCATTTTCCAGATTCACTATCATGGTTTCATCTCCATGCCTTCCATAATACCTGCTACAGAAGTCGAGTCTCCCTAAATCCAATTGCATTTTAGATCTGAAACCATCCAAAATTTGTCCTTTCATCTGTATTCATTTCTCAATCATTTGGTTATCTGTGACCTTCATTGCTTTAATCTTCCCCTCCTGATCCAACTTCAGTCTCACTTTTTTTTTCAGTCTGAGCAGACTGTGACTGTTGTGTTCGTTTCTCACCAACTATCATTGTTTAACTCCAGCTGGCAACTAAGCACTGTGCGGCTGCTTGCTCTCTCCTCCCTATCCCTCCTCCCACCACCCTGGTGGGATGGGGAGGAAAATCAAAAACAAGTAAAAGTTGTAGGTTGAGATAAGAACAGTTCAATAATTGGAGTGAAAATAAAATACAATAATAATAGTAATTAATGTAATAAAAAGGAAGATAACAAAAAGACAGCAAAATAAAACCCAAGACAAGTGATGCACAATGCTATTGCTCACTGCCCACTAACCGCTGCTCAGCCAGACGCTGAGCAGTGATCTGCCCCTCCCAGCCAACTTCTCCCAGTTTATGGACTGGGCATGACATCAAATGGTATGGAATATTCCTTTGGCCAGACTGAGTCAGCTGTCCTGGCTGCTTCCTCACAGCTTCTTGTGCCCCTCCAGCCTTCTTTCTGGCAGGTCATGAGAGCCTGAAAAATCCTTCTCTTAATGCAAACACTACTTAGCAAAGTCTAAAAACATCAGTGTGTTACAAACATTATTATCATACTAAATCCAAAACACAGCACTAAACTAGTTACTAGGAAGAATATTAAACATATCCCAGCCAAAACCAGGACACCAACCTATAAGGATCCCCAGATTTTTATTTTTCTGACAACTCTGCTTCCCTTCCTTTAGGTTCTCACATTAATCTCTTGGATTGCCTCCATTTTCTTTCCTGCTTTTGGCTTTCTGGTGCTTCTCATGCTGCCCCCAGTTCTTGGCAGAACAATGCATATCTTACTCTTCTTTCTCAGACTGCTTCTCTCCTACTTTAAAATATAAATGGTATCCATAATTTTCCACTCCAAAAATTCTTTCTTTTTCCAAATACTGGGAATTCATTTTTCTAACTTAGATACAGTTATATCTTCAACACCAAGATTGCTTCATTTTACTGTAGCATTTATAATTTGTGTAGTGTTGCATAAATTGCTAATAAAGAAATCTAAAATTTTAAAATGAAAGATTTAAAGAAAAACTAGGAATGAAAAGAATGTGGGGGTTTACTTCACCTTTCTACATCACCATCCTACAAATTCTATATAAATTTTCTTTTTCTTGTTAAATAAGAGGAACCTACATTGATGAGCTAAATACCTCTATGCTGGTTTGGGGAATATCACTTTTATCAAATCCACAGACAATATTTGAGAGAGTTTAGATAGGAAGGTTTAAAAGTCTGTGACAGGATAGTAACCTTCTATTGCATTCTTTTAAGCAAAAAAAAAAAATACGCTGAGTTTTCCATGAATGTGAATGTTTAAGAAACAATGAAATGCTGAATGAAGTTAGAATAAAATTTGACACTGTCTCTCTCATTTGAAGGGCAGTGCAAGCAATATCTGCTTGAACAAATTTCAGGTAGCAGGCAGGTGTATTGCGGGTTAATCCTAAAGAATGTGCATCTCCAATGTCTTCACAATGTTTCAAGCATTTGTTCTTTTTGTTCTTCTTTTTTTTTTTTTTCTCTCCTAACATGCCTGAAATGGAAATTCATCTCTGAACAGTGTTTTTTATTCGTGTTTTCACAGAAGCACATTTGCATGCCCTAGAAAAGAATCAATATTATGAATGAGAACTCTCCCCAAAAGTCTTTAATTATATGTCTGTGTATCAATATGTAATATTTTATGTTTCCTCAGATTTTTTCTTCTTTTAGCTGACAAAGGCAGACTTTGAAAGGAGTAAAATCAGCAATGTAACAGCGAAATGCATGCAAACTTGTTAAATGTGATGGCAAAATAAAAAGCTTCAGTCAGTATGATCAGTTAAAAAAAAAAAAAGATAGCCAGCAAACTGTCTATCATGTGATGAAATTTGACAGTAGGGATTATGGCTTTGATGGACCAGAACAGCTAATAGAAGAAGCTGACATTTTTGAAACCCTGCTAATTAAGGGTTCCTTCCTTAATATTAAAATAAAGTCTTTGTCTGCGTTTTATGGTTGGAGAATCAGGTGTTTTCATTAATATATGCCAGTCAGTCTTAATAAGCTTGGAGGGCAGAGGAAGTTATTATTGAGTGACCTTCTACAAAATAAGCATGTTGCTAAGGGCTCTAACCCTGCCCTGTTCAGACTGATGAATCTCATTTCCAATGCAAAAGCTTCACAAGAAATCCAAGTATTCTCTGTGCAATCACAGAAAATAATCCTTGTGTCTCTTGTAATGTCCAGAATTGCCACTTACTATACTACTACTGTACAATGAATATTACAATACATATTATTTTTCTAGCACAATTGTCTACATTTCTGAATTGCCAAGAATAGAAAAACTTATTGTCAAGACACTTGTATTGAAAAGTCAGCTCATTTTAATACTTCTCAAATAGTCATCTACCCTGTTCATGAATTATAATGCACAGAATACATCTAACAATACTAGCTTTGAAAAAGAGATATGTCTGTATTATTACATATTCATTTTCAAATAGATTTCAAACAGATTTAAAACCATTCATTCAAATGATAAATTGAGAGTTGGATTTTGATTGACTCCTAATCTAATTTTACATTTGGTAAGTTTTCTTTTTTTTTTTTTTTTGGTACTAATTTTGATTTTCTGTAGATTTTTCAAGCTAAGTGAAAGGGTGTGGTAAACTACTAAGACTCAACATATATTTCCTGATAGAAATTAGAAAATGAACTAGTGAACCAGGTTAAAAAAGTGCTGCATTGTAACTACCAGTTATGTATCTCACAGCAAATCTATGTGAACTAGGCAATTTCCAACACCCCAAGACTTTCTGCAGATATTTACTAATTCTTTGTTGCTTTTTGCTTGCCTTTCTATTCCCTCACTAGGTCAAGTCAGTACACTAAATGGTTCTGTGAGATACTGCACTCATAATAAATACAGTAGATAATGGATGAAATCCAAAGCAACACATCCAGTTTGCAGACACTGTGCTAATAAAATAACATGGCTGCCAAGCAGCACTGTTAGAACTGGGACAATATACACGATCCCAGGTCATTGAGTGAATCTGTAGAAGTTGAGTATTTAATAAGAAGCAATAAACTGCATCACATTTGCAGATCTCCTTCCTTTAATTGATGGCACAGCAGATGGATCCACTTTTTTCTTGTTCAATCCAAACCAATCCATCACAATCTGTAAAGTATTTGATAAAACTTATTCCAAACAGGTTGGTTTGTTTATTTACATTGATGATCAGGCTAAATTGAATTCAGAATTCATACACTGCAACAGAAGTAGATATACATACTCTTGGATAGTTCTTACCCTATATAATGAAATACAAAAATACATTGTAAACCAGTGAGACAGTTCAAACCAATGCCAATGTTAGAAAAGACAACACTCCAGCTGATGTTTCTTTTGTGTGTTGCAGGTTAGTCATTTGCTGTGTTCACAGACAAGTCAGTCACCAAGGGCATAGC
>JAAGNO010006515.1:0-27277 GCA_033439905.1 Ceryle rudis | reverse complement strand
ATCAGCAGAAATTGATGCATACACTATCTGATGGTAAACAGGAGAGACATGGCAAAAGAGATCCTCTGGCCCCTTTCTTCCTTTCCAGTATTTGAACTCTCACAACCGTGACACTTTTCCGACACTTCCCAGCTGCCACTTGGCAGAAAACAGCACAGCCAAGGCAGGCGCTCGGCCGGGGGCTTGCCGACACCCCAGACGGCAGCTACCAGGCACTTCACCCAGAGCGGAGCTGCTCTGCATAGATTCCATGACTCCACGTCTCTACAAGCAGAGGAAGAATCACCCTTTCTTTCACCAGCCTTCTTGGGTAAATGCTGGCGCCGGCAATGCCACCACGCAAGAGGGAGAACCCTTGTACCATACCTTGCCTATGACAATCCGTGCCATGGTATCAAGAGTAAGTAACACTGAAGTTGAAAAAAAGCGACTCCAGATTTTTTTTTTTTTTAAGACAGCTTGGCTCATGTTCCAGCACCATCACAGCAGCTGTTCAAGCCGTGTCGCAGAATCTGGATGCCGCAGCCCCCACGGCGTGGCAGGCGTGTGGGAATCCCACCTGGGACACGTCCAAGAGGAGCCCGCGTCCCGCTGGGACCACGCGCGCCCCGTGGTGAGAGAGGCGGCCAGACTGAGGGCAGCGCCTCGCCAGCCACCCGGGACATGAACAAACCGTGACCCGAGCCAGGACCCCTCACAACCACGAGGGGATGGCACAGGGTTTCTTGGTGGCAGTGGCTGAGTGTCTGACCCCTGCGTCCTCTTAAGCTGGCGCCCTAGGAAAGGAGTTTATACAGCCAGGGCAAACCAGAGCTTCCGGACTCAAGCCAAACGCCTCAACCGAAGCACGTGGCGCTGCACCACTACGGCTTCCAGCGCCACCTGACAATCCAGCAGCCGTGCTCCTAAGAAAGCATCTTCTGTACAGCAAGGGTTGAAATGGGGCTCTACAGCGGCCTGTGGTCAAGAGAATTAGGGACATGGATAAATGCTGCAGACATCAGTAGTTTATTGGTATGTTTAGTCAAAACACATTCAGAATGGAAACTTAAAAGTAAAAATACTTTCCACCTGCAACAATTAAACTAGAATCTACTAGCATATAATGCTTGACACGTTACAGCAATAAAGATGGAAATCCACTGTCTCGTTTACCTACTAAAGCCAAGATGGTCAGCCAAGTTGGGTGAAATAGAACCGTAATGACAAAATACTCCCACCACCCACAAACCAGCGACTAACAGTAATGGTCAGTGAATCCCTTCCTTTGCTCTACGAGGTACAGGTACTACCGAGAGGGTCGAGAACACGCAAGAGTCCACAGTACAGCAGGTGAGCTATCACCATGTAAACTTCTCTGGATGATGTTCCAATGGTTGTTCATGTCGCTTGGACAAGAAGCAGGCCAGGAAGCAGAATGGCTCAGTGACTTTCTAATACTCCGGGTTTTGTTGTTGAGATTATTCGCAGGGCCATTCGCCACGTAACCGAATCAGGTGGCGGCAAAACACCCCCGCGCGACAAAAGGGGAAAAAAAACCCCGAAAGGCTAAAGGAGCCACACCGGCAGCAAACTGCTGGCAGCAGTTTGTCCGAAGGCTTCGAAGCCAAGTGGTGTTGTGTGGCGAGCAGTTCAAGTACTACAGATTTCCAGGTAACGGTTGAAAATTCAAGACCTTCAATGCAAAACGGAAATACGAAAATGGAAGAAATGTGCCCCGGAAAAAAAAAAAAAGCGTATGAAAATAGTGCAAGACTTACCATCGAACACAGAAGACCTCGAGTCTGGGAGAAAACAGATAGATGCCGCTTCGCTTTGCCTAACGCATCAGAAAAAGATGTGCAAAATCCTCCAACTTACTCGAAACCGGCACGCGATTGCAGAATCCAGAGACAGCCTGCTGCGATGCCCTATCTGCTGTCGCTTGGAATCGCAGTTATTTTATTCGAGGTCCTCCGTGCTTAGAAGCAGCTTTAAGTGGTCACACTTTCGCACAGACGCACACGCAAACAACCCCCCCGCTTACTCCTGGCGCCTCGGAGCCGGGCGCTGGCTGCACGCGCCGGCATCGCGCCGAACTGCGCCGTCTGCGGCAGCTGCCGCTCACGGGAACGGCTCCGGAACGTCATCCAGAAACGGGCCTCTCCTCGGGAAAACCCAGCGGCCAACCTGGAGAAGAGGACGCCTCCTTTCTATCCTTCAGCCCGGAGCCGCTTTGCGTGTCAACTTCAGCTGAGAGTTATGTGCAAAATGAGTAAGAGTTTTTAAAAAAGTGCAACTGGAAAATGCAAATACTTAAGAGCTGCTGCGTTTTGTTCTCTGAAAATTGCAGTATCCTCGTTTGATAAGCTCACCCTCACAAAGGATGCTCAGTTCTACCGATCACGAGCTGGCCAAAAACGTTCACCTTTCTTGACTGACTTCCGAAATTCATGTCCAAGAGAGATTTCAACTCCGTTTTCTTTAACTTTGACCTCGATTAAAGAGAAGAGACAACCTGGAGACTACTTGGATGCCTTCTTCCTCCCTTCCCCCCCTCTGCAAAAAAACAGGCGAACTTGTTAATTGAAGAGCAAGGTGGATGATAATTGTAGCAACGTTTACTGATTGAAAGATACTGCAATTTTTTCTTTTTAATACAATTTCTCAATGATTTCCTTGAAATGCTTTGCAGCCGATTGGCTTTGCAGCACAGTAATTCATACACTATACTGTACAAAATCACCAGCAAGACTGGAATGATGTATTCATAGAAGGCACCATCATGCTTATTACATTACCAGAGAACTCAAATACAGTCAAGACAAATTTCACTGTACAACGCTTATCGAAGAAGGGGAAAGGGGAAGGAGGAGTGTGTTGAGCAGCCATCCCTGGACTGGAGAGGGGCAGATAGAAAAATCTGACGTGAGCTATCAAACTTGTTGCGTACTCAGGGCTACGACTTTGAAAGTCTGGGTTCTGCTTAGTTGACAGCTAAATGGATTCCTTCTGGAATAAAGGTGTAGTCTTATTAAGGTTTGTGTGTGTACATATGTTGGTCTCAGCAAGCAGATCAGATGCCCGCATCGTTTCACAAGCTATTCTGAGTAAGAGGATGAAGGATTTTTTTTTTCCTCTGATGCCTCCTGCAGATGTCAACAGAAATGAGTTCAGAGTACCCATTAGTGCATTTTGATGAGCGCGTAAACACGAGTTTGTTTGGAGCCGAGTGTTCTAAGAAGGAAAAAAAAAAAAAAAAAAAAGGCAAGCTTCTCCAATCGCACAAATTGCACCGTTTGTGTTTCCGACAGCAATAGGCAGAAACAGTAACACTTACACAAGATGTGCACCAGAGGGTTTTTGACCGCAAGGACCTGAATTCTATTGGGCACGTCCTTTAGTTCACCTTTGTTGCAGATAGTTAACCGGTCTTTTTTTTTTGTCTTTTTTTTTTTGTGTGTGTGTGTTTGTTTTTTTCTTTTTTCTTTTTTTTTTTTTTTTTGGTTTTTTTTTGTTTTGTTTTTTTGTTTCAGTCCTCAATTCTCCAAGTCTACATTTATAAATTAACAGTGTGACTCCTGTTGTGAAACTGGGGAAAGAACGTCCACCTCAATTTAAACTGGAAACCAAAGGATGCTTTCACATCAAAGAAATGATCAGAAGGGCTGTGTCACATTCCAAAGCCAAAAAAAATTAACAAGAATGCAAACACGATGGATAATGTACCACTGCCAAGACTGTCTGCCCACAGTGGAGACTTCAGCGACGCTGTCCGGTGAAGCGGCCTTCCATCTGCCCGGTTCCTCGTCCAGAGCCAAGCTTCTGTGCCATGCCGCCTCTCGGAGGGGGTCCTCTTCCGTCGCGGTCTCGCATCATGCCACCACCCACTATTCCGCGGGGACCCCCGGGGCCTCTATCATTGCGACGAATATCCCTACGATCATCGCCTCCGCCTCGGGTCTCTCTTTCACGAGCGGCTCTCGTTTTTTTCTCTTCTACGTTCAAGCGCACCTCACCCCGGAACATAATGGGCTTATAGGGAAAAGCGTTCAAGGCACACGTTAGTCACTGTTTCACAAAGGCCCCCTGCGCAAGGCGCGCGCGAACGCCGCGCTGGCTGCCTGCCTCCGCTACCTCCACCTACGCGCGGAAGACAAGAATTAACGGCTAACGGTTCCCTGCAGCTGTCTGCCCACAGTAGACTGCCTCGGCCTACAGCTCGGCAGCAAATGGAACAGGGTTTTACGTTCAGCTGGCACGCGAGGAATTAAAACGTCTTTCTCGAGCTAGGGCACTTGAGGCTTGAGCCTCTCCGCTGCCAGCTTTAGCCCTTTCACTTCAGAGCTAAAGCTCCTGAAGAACTGCTCTACCAGCTCTCGCTCCCACGTCCTAGAAATGCAAACTGCCACTTTCTCCTCTCCAATCCCTTGAGTGGCAACCGCAAATAACCTTGCTCCTTTTTCTCAGCCCCAGGATGCAGAATTCAGAGACCCATACGATGCCCTTCAAAAGCTACCGTACTCAGCTTAAAAGGATCTCTAAAAGTAAGTGCTGAGCTCCACGTGGTGTCTACGTGCAGAGGTAAATCCCCAGCCTGGCACGACGCGGTGTGAGGAACGCTGGCACAGCTTTCGTACGCTACAGAACGAGTACACCAAAACTACGGTTCTCTTACAGCTGCTGTTTGAGTGCCAGGAACAACAGCCGTGCAAAGCGGGATGGCCCCTGCAACTGGGGGTTTAGGGCATTCAGTCGGTCCTTTGAAGGCCGCTCAATGCCAATACTTACTTTTGCAACTAAAATTCGCTGAACCGGCTCAGAATCGTCAAATACCACAAAGCCAAAATTGGGCAGTTTTCCTCCCACTCCTTTAGTATTTATGCGGAGTTCTACCACATTTCCGAAGCCTGGGGAAACACAAGGGAAAAGCCACGTTATCAAAATGCACGGTGCCGGCTCTTCCAGCCCTCCGCTCGTTCCAGACAACACCTGTACTGTTACTCCACGGAAAAGTTCCCCCGGGTGGCCACGAGCGAACGTTAAGTGACTTTTCAACCGTTTCTCTTCTTTGCCTCCGCGGCTGAAATTGCTACTTACTCATGAAGAACTCTTTCAGCTCGCTCTCATCGATATCGTGCGGCAAGTTCCCAACGAAGAGCTGGTGGCTGTCTGGATAGCGAATTATCCGACGATTATCCGACTCGTTCTGTTCCATGTCCCCTCTCCCTGTCGTCAACAGAAAGAAGAAGGTAGAGCCACTGCGGTTAGAAGGTGTGTGTAGATTCAGATGAACCAAGCACGTTCCCTCAAACATCTCTGTACCTCCAGCTCTTTACCGCGGGTGACACAGCGGGGAGGAGACTATCTTCCTCGTCACATAGTCCCGATAATTTTGTACTAACACCTCAAAGCGTTTGCTTTCTTCTTGTCTGCTGTTACATAAATCCATGCGAACTAAAACGACTGGCACACCGGGCAAGTTTCTTTAAGAGGTTCTCGTTCCATCTTAAATCATTATATGAAGAGGAGCTCACAACTTATGAAAAGGTACTTTTAAAAAGATTACGATTTCAGTCACCCCTTTGTCGATTCCTCAGCACAACAAGAGTACCCTTACTGTGGCACCCACGAAAAATCACCATTTCCCAGTCACCTCTTCTGGCTTTCACCTTCCACCCTTTTGTCCCAAACACAACTGGGAGTTCCTCGCGTTCCCTCCAGTCCACTGAGCAGCACGCGGGATAAAACCCTTCCCGGTATCTCCCTACTAAAGCACGACCTGCCTCGCGGTGCGACAGCAGCCCGCCGGTACCCCTTTGTACCCGCGGCAGCACAGCGTAGCTGTGTGCCCCCTTCTTCCCGCCGCTTCGCCTCCAAGCCATTCACAGCACGCTTGCTAGCTCGGGTGAAAGGTTTCCTCGCTGACTTCCTTTCAAAATAAGACCGTAAGGCTGAAGCGCTACCATTTGGTCCAGCTCTTTCTCCCCTGCCTCTGCTACTCGCCAGTGTAAGGTCAGCCTTAAAAGACTCGGGCTCTGTTACACGTTTTCTGTATGAACTGCATTACTTCTAAGGGTAGTCAAAGAGCAGATTTGCAATGTGATTTAGCCGCAAGTTGCAGCTTTTGCTCCCTGCTGCAGATGACGTGTTAAAAAACCAAGGAATGTTACCCTGTAAGAGATGTCGCGGTTCTCTCGGTGCCTCAGATCCCCTCGGTTTCAGTGCTGTCCCCAACGGAAGGTATACTTGCAGCGATCAAAGCCAGAAGTGCTTTTCAGCCCAATCCGTACCGCTTTGGTAAGCACTTACCAAAAACTCTCCTTAGAACCAGTCTGAGCCAGGCCTGGTGGAGACGCTTAGAGCCGCCGAGACTTACCCACTGGTGCAGGCAGCGCCCTGGCAGCTCTACACTGCCACTCCAGGACAAATACCACCCGTCCCCTCCCCTCAGAACCCACGGCCTGTTCTCACGTTTTGGGAACTGGGTGAACATCCTGTACCTCCGGGCCTTTCACTACACAGCTTTTGCCTGGCACTGCGCAGGGGTTTGCCAAGCGACCGGGCTGGACCGGTCCTGGATAATGGGAAACCCGTCAGATTTCCATACCAGCTTTTCAGAACCGTATCAAGCACATGAAAAGTAGCCAAGCACGTAAGTGAGCGGCCTGACTATTAAAGAAACATTCCAGCAAAACAGAAGCTTGGAAGTAATGCCCGATCTTTGCAACAACTCATCACCAGCTTGGGACTCCGAATCATCTTCCCATGTTTCCAGCTGAAGGCAGCAGGAACAGGCAGCTCATTATTGGCCAAATACAGCACAGGTACACAGCGGGGCCGTCGGGGAGACGCCTCCTCTCATTAATTAGCCCCAAGCAGACACACAACCCCATCCGCGTTACCTGGTCGAGGTCCTCGGGGTGGGAAACCCGGTCTTTCCCTGGGACGCTGTTCACGTACACGAGGAGGCTGAGACTGAGCTTCAGGTTTAGTTTCAACTCTTGGCTAAAACAGGAGGAGAACGTGAATTATTAAACACCGGCCCAGCGAAAAGAACAACCAACCCCCCGAAACTCACCGAAACAAAATCCCCCACAAGACACAGAGAAGCGGCATGCACAAAACAAACTCCAGAAGATACACCTCCATGTCAGTGTGTTTGCGAATGCGTTTTTTTCACCTCTGTAAACCCCTCTGTACCAATCCAGGACTGCAGTGCTCAGTTATCTCTGCTAAAAGGTGCAAAGCAAACATCTCTCAGTGAGCGTCTCCCCAAAACATGGCTAAGGTGAATTGTCCATGTGTGGCCAGGCACTGAGACCCCAACGCTTCGTTACTCAAGAATCCCTCAACCTGACTGAAAACCCCGCGTAGGTGAAATAAGGCTTCCTCATGCCGAGCCCAAGCTTCACGGATTAGGAGGCAGTCTGAGACACAACACAAAGACATGGGCAAACCACATTTTCTCTCTGAGTCCCTGAGGGATTCTTGTCCTTGAGTGCAGAACAACTATGGGGAAACTACCAAAAAGAAAGAGAACCAAACAAAAGCCCTCACAAGTGTACTAAGCATTCCCGACACAATCGAGCCACCCGAAACGACAATGTCTCCCGACTACCTGCTTGAGGATATTCTCAACTCTCCCGACGTCGAGACCATGATGCGCAAAGTACGCCCTTCGTATTCTCAGGAACCAGAGCACCTATTCCACTTTTTTTTTGCAAGCAAAAAATGCTTCTAAAGATAATTGGAGAAAAGGATATAGAAAAATAAAAAAGATTTCTATGCAGCCTAATGGTTACCGAAGCAATTTCCAAGATTTCTGAAATTCCATTTTCTGTACGACAGCCCAGAAGCCGCTGCTGTGCTGGGTTCTTATCTCAGAAAAACAAAACGAGCCTGAGGAGCGTACGCAGAACACTAGCCTCCGCCGAAGAGTAAACACCAGGACAGCGGCTGTAGGCCCAGGCTGCTGCAGAGAAGTAGTTTATGTTCAACAGCTCCCTTATCTTCCCTTAAGGACTCGAGCCAACTGACGGTTCCAGCCAGAGTACCTCGCAGGGGTAAAAAGACTGGGTTTTTTACATGAAATATGCAGGTGTTACACGCAAAATAAACATTTTAGCACTCCTATCACTCGTGCTCTATCCAGCTAGGCATTGGCTTGTCCTTCCAACGGTTCTAGGATAACGTTTTCGAGTAAGCTAGAAAAATGGGCCTCGCTGTTAAATCTCTTTTCATTATGCCTCCTCACGGGTCACCGGAGCTCCCCCGCCGTTGTTTACTCACCTACTGCATTATAAATTGTACCTCAAAAGCAAAACTCAGTGATTCAGAGCTCCATTTCTTAGATACTCATGGATACTGGCATTACACACTCGGTCCTTCACCAACTCTAGCAAAGACTTGCTAAGCCACCGACGTCCTTCTGCTAGCTCTGCAGTAACAGTTAACTTCTACCCGCTCGCTTTGCGTTTCACCGAGCTTCCACCTCTCACAACAGTACCCTCTGCCCTGCCAAACAACAAACAGCTCATCTCCTTAGCTGCTTTCTGATCACTGCCACCCCTTGTTTCAGCAGACGACGTTCTCACGTGTCTTCTGGCGCTGCGGGAGGGGGAAGGCGCTGGCGCGAGTCCGCGCTCCCCACATCGCTGCCGTTAGCCGCGGCACCACAAGAAGATTATTAAGGGCTGCCAAATGCAGCCCACACAGCAGCTCGTCGCGACTCTCCTTTCACAGGGAGCACGCGACGTGGACCGAAAGGCACAGACAATGCTAAAGGAGCGCGCAGCCCGAGAGCCAAGTACGCCCCAAACTTCAGCCTTACGGAGCTCTGAGAAAAGGTGACATTGCCTCTTCTCTTCGGGAGCCCACACGGGGAGGGGAAAGGGACCTCCTTCTGCTATGGCAACGCTACCGGCAATGACAGCAAGCCCAGCCACCGGGCAGCCTTTACTCACCGACTCTGGAACTGAACACTCCCCTGACACTGAGGAGGCTGGGGCGGAAAGAGCAAGGGAAGAGGTGGCTCCAAAGGGCTGGTGCGTTTTATTTTTGAAACCTTACAAGGCGTAAAAGTTTCTCTAGAGCGAGCTGCCTGCCACAATCAAAGCACACGGGCATGAAGAACCAACTAGCCAAGCAAACAAGAAACCACGTGTCACATAAAGCAAAAGGAAACCCCAGGTGATCTTGCCAGAATTCTTGTAGCTAGGTAGGATGCATACCCAAGATAGCTACCACACCGTCTCTGAGATAGACGGGAACTGCACAGCTTACTGAAGGCACTCATCAACCACTTCCACAAAGGCGCTACGAGGGAGTCTGAACAGATTTAAGGTGGAGAGAGAACGCAGCGCAGTGCCTACAGACTGATCTTTCCCTGAACTCACCACTTGCCAGCCAGGAGCCCCGGAGCAGCACCCTGCCTGCCTCCGCCCCGCCGGCACCCCTGCGCCAGCTGAGGTGTTCCTGCACACGGCAGCTCAGAGGATCCAACAATGCCATACAGAGAAGGCCCCGGTTATCAGCGTGGGCAGGTTGGTTTCTAATTGCCCCCTGGGAGAAAAACAGCAAGAAGTGCTGACCCCTCTCACTCCGCGGCTGTCCATAAACGGGAACCGATGGGTTTGTACCTCAAGCGGTAGGTGTGCAGTCCTTTGAAGGGTTCTGTTAATACTACAGAGGCTGTATTTTTAACTTGATAAAAAGATGGGGGAAAAAACGGAGTGATGCAGAGAAAGGCATGGGGAGGAGAGTCAACAGCTGCTTTGCAGCGTCACTGAGGCTGGCCAGAACAGCATCCCAAAGGAGCTGCCCACCCGCTAGTGCAGTCTGCTGGCCTTGTTTCCGTGCACAATCTCTGGCATTGATGGAGCCAAGAGAACGGGAGAAAGCTGCTACTGATCTGTAACTCCCTGTAGAAATTGTTCAGGTGCCTTTTCTACCTGCCTTCTGTACACCACGTCCGAAAAGCGTGCAAGAAACAGAGTTAAGAACTGAGTAGTTCTGTCTCCTGAAGAGCTGAGAGCTGAAATTCTTGCCACTCGAGTATCGTTCAGAAACTTCCACGCAGAATTACTTAAACAGGACATCACAGCAGAAGAAATCTAAAAGGCAGAAAGCGCGACAAGCTGCAGAGGTGGCACAAAAAAGTTTAAGGGGGCATCTGTAAGCTGTATTCTACTCTCTTGTACAGATAATTGCAAATGATTTTTGCAGTCATGTTACAAAAATCCACCCTCTCTACTGCAAGTAATCAAAGCCCGTTTTGGTTTTGCTTAGGGACAACCTATTCTGTTCTAGAGAAAGCACAGCTTTTAGGGCTCAAATACCACCTAAACGCTCAAAGCCCCACTGAAGCTGATGAAGACAGACAGACTTCCCAACTCATTACAGAGCCATCATCTTATTTCCGTGTCACCTGCCCTGTCAGACCAGAAGCAACACCATACAAGGTGTTGGATTTTTTTTGCTGGGTTAGTTTTTTTTCTGCTTTCTTTTTTGACATGTATTTGTCCGAAGGGCAATCCTAGGCAGGTATCCTCTCTGTCAGTAAAAAACAGAGAAGAAACCAGTGGAACAACAACAGCTGCAACAACCCGGCCCCTCTACGGAAAATCACAGTATGTTAAAAGGTCGGACCAGAGCTACCTCGACACGCAGTGCTTTGGTGACCAGCATCAACAGAAGAGGTCAAAGCACACGTTTTCTGGTTGGAGTTTTTTACCTAGACGGAGGCAGCTGAAATGAGAGTCTCAGAACGCCTCACACCAGCCCGGCACGTGCAGGACATGAGCTATCACCCGGTCAGACTTTCTTTCCTCTCTCCCCTCCTCACCCAGTCAGCCTAGGAATGGGAAGACAGCATTGCCCTGGCAAGGAAATGTGAATCCTTCCATTCCTCACACAGTCATAAGTTGGTACAGGGTTCTGTGACAAGTTAATGACAAATGGATAATGAAATCCAGCGTACTTCGGTGGACGTGAGCCTTAGAAGGCGACCTTGCACCTTCTCAGATTCGGTGCTATCCCTTTTTACAGCCGGGGCACTTTGGCCAATGGAATACCCCTTTCAAACACACTTTAGATTTTTCTGGGGAGTTGTTTTTTTGTTTTGTGGTCTGTTTTTTTTTTCCCCCCTTGTGAACCAAACCATATCCCATTCAGAGAGGTCAAAAAAAAAAAAAAAAAGTCAGCAGTGATTTCCTGTATCCGCACGAACAGATTTTAACGTCGCCATCACCCAAAATTACACCTGTTACTTGTACGTGCCTTCGCCTGCGACAAGGTGAGTGCATTAACATTTAAGACACGATTAATTTGTGCAATTTAAGGCAAACAAATCGATCTGTTAATTTAAAAAACGGAAGCAGTTTGCAGAAGTAATGAGACAATCCAAGGTGTTCACAGATGGGTTACCTGTGAGACTGGTGCTTTAACATGGGGTGGAATTCCAGAGGAAGAAACAGTACCACTAGGAGGCAGGTTTTTACTGGTCACTGAAGCCCAAGAGAAAGCCTGCAGGAAATGCAACAAACCTAGGCTACTAATCATGGCAAACCACTGACATTCCTACAGGGAAACTCGTCTGCTGAAAATACACTTTTGGTTCATATCTGACTATAAAATCACGGTTGTGCAAGCATTACAACGAAGATACGGGAGGGTTGGCAGTTCTAGCTGTCTGTGGACTCCAGCGGCACGGAGCGAGTGTGTACCGTGCCCACCATCGCTACTGGAGCGAGCCCAGTTCCCTCAGCGTCCCCAGATCACTGCTTTCCATGAGGTAACCAAACCTAGGACTGAAAACCCTGCGCTGTTTAGCATCTTCTGCACAAAGAAAGAAAGTGGATGCCAGAAGTCAGAAGTAAAAACGGAAAAGAAAAAAGGATTGGGAAAAAAAAAAAAAGTTAAATATGGGAGACAAGCTGGAGCTAGAAAATATCCCCTCTCCAGCTTTCACTGGTTCCTCCCATCTCTTTCAAGCTACCCAAGTGTAACCATACCAGGAGACGCACGGTGTGCCCGGTGGTTTCTCAGATTAGGCGTCCTGCCTCTAAGGGAGGCAGTCAACACCCCCACGTTCATTTCGAACCTACTCTGGCGGCAATTTTGCAACTGTCAGTGGATTATGGATTTTTTTCAAGGAGGAGCAGTGGTTCTCACTGCATGAGATTTTTGGTGGTGGTAGCTTGAGGTGTTTTCTTAACCTACGTTAACTCCGCATTTAAAAAGGTTTACACGTGCATAAAACCACACACGCGCACTTTACAGGCAGAGGGTTGCGTTTATGGTAGGGTGACTTGAGCAGCACTTAAAAATAACCTTTTTCTCTTTGTTAGTGACATTATGCACTTTTACAAGTTTAAGGTTCAAGCCTAGCTGTTCGTACAGGATGACACCGGTAAGAGCTACCGGTGTGGCCGCTCAAAAAGGCTAAGTTCAAAACCAAATCTTCTGTTCACCATCTGCACCTAGAAGCACAGCTATGACTTTAAACTGACCTTTGGTGGTTCTTGTGGTAGCGAGACAGGTTCTACAGGAGGTGGAGATGGAGACTTCTCCTCTAGCTCCTCCAGGGTCTTCTCTTCTACCTCTGCTTTCAGCTCCTCGGTTTTTGTTTCAGATTCCAATTCCGGCTCAGGCTCATGAGAAGATTCTTCTAGTGCCTCCTCTATCCCATTGCTACAATAATCAGACGCAATTTATTCAGCTTATCAATGGCTTTGTATTTTATGACTTCTATAAGCTATGCTATGGTAACGGCTGGTATGAAAAGCATCGTTCTCTTTCCAGGTGCTACCACACAGCACCTACATATACAGCGCTGTGAGAAGTTCAGCTCTACCCCGGCAGGTGCGCACAAAGCCGGGCTTTACTCCTGCTGAAGCAAAGACCGATTTAACGGTTCTCTGCAGAGAATCTGAAAACCACACAGACATATAAACCTCTTGGGGAAGAGGGGCTAAACTCAGGAACTGCTGCTCTGAAAAGAATAGAAGCACAGGGAGGGGTCAGCGGAAGATTAAGCTGTACACACAAACGAAGCCCGTTCTGGAACGAAACCCGCGGCTTATGTACAAAATTGCCATGAAAGTTAGAAGCACGGGAGTTGCGAGTCTTGTTTACTGAAAATCACAGGTCACTTTGTCTCTACTCTGTGAGTTCAAAATGTAAGGGACCCGACGTTCTTCACTCCTCTCCTCAGCCACCCCAACAGCGTAGCGAAGTCCACGCCTGCGCGGCTCCCGCCACAGGTCAGCGTGTCCCTAGGTGACTAGCTGGTCGATGCTGCCTGTGCAGCCCCTTTCCGACCGGCACAGTAACCCCAAAACAAGATCAGATTTATCACTTTCAGGCATTAAAAGTCTTCTGTGATACCTCGAGCAAGTGGCTGCCAGAAGTGCAGCAGACTCCCCTCTACCACAAGGTAGCTGATGAGAAGCACCGTGACCAGTGTTTAGTGCTATCACTGCTGCACTCGACAGACATCATCCAGTGACGTCATAAACGCTTTTCGTCAGGGAAACCAGGAAGTGAGTCCTGCTCCTTTAAAAGCCACTCCTACCTTTCAAAAAAGGCACAGGGTCTTGGTGCTGTTTGTTTCTTTGTGCTTCTGGGGTTTCTTTGTTTTTTAAAAAAGTGTATTTTAACAACAAAAACATGAAGAAACTTTTTTTTTTTTTCTTTAATCTTGCTTAATTGCAGGGCAGCAGTAGATTCTTCCCATACACCTTCTCAAGAAGCAGACCTTCCTCTCAGTTTCAAGTGCTACTCAAATTTGAAGAGCAACTGCATCATTAACGGCCCCTTTGTTAACCCACCCGTTCACATAATTACATCACATCAACTCACAGTTGCAAGTTGATCTAAGAAAGACTCCATTAAGTGTGTACATACACGTGGTTGTTAGCTTTTCAGCTCACAACTGAGACCAGAACTGAAAGTAACTAACAACCGTAAGAACTTCCCCCACTTCACCTCTCACCTCAAGAAGCAGTTTTTCAAAGTCACGTAGTATTAACGTAACACAGGTCCCATCAGCTAAGGGGATTTTCCTAAACGATCTGTTAAATCACACCCGGACTTCAAAGCCAAAGCACTTCTGCTGGTTTTATTAAAAAAAATAATAATTAAATGGCCTCCTTACGTTACAGGATGGTTTTCGTAGTAAGTACCGCTGGCATTCTCTTGCACAGGCTCAGGTGATGGTTGTCTTTCCTCCTGCTCCTCTTCCACCTCCTCCTCAGACTCTGACACAAAAAGAGAAACTTCCTTAAACATCTCTGCAAGTGTACAGCAAGCCACACTCAAAAGCATACAAAACTAACGGTGATCAAAATACAGCTTACTTAACAAAATAAGGCAAAATTAGCTGCAAGGAAAAAACAACAGAAGATCCATCTACTCATTCAGGAAGCTTTGTTTCTTACTATTTTCACAAAAAAAAAAGGAGAAACTAGAGGCATATTGCTGCTAGGAAGTTCTGGCAGGAGGGTTCAGGAGTCTTTTAGGGCAGCAGATGCTTTTCGTATGGTGGCAGTAAAAGAGAAAGACTGTACTGTTAGCTGATGGATCTAGGTACCTAAAATTAGTAAGATGAATCTGAGATACAGGGATGATTGCCCGAGATGCTCTGTTCCACAGAACCGAGATGAAAAAGTTCCAGAAATGATTCAGGGAGCACACGTACACACATTCTGGCTGTGCTCTGAGTCGCTTTGCCTCAGTGAACAGCGGGGAAAGAAAACACCCAGGTTAAGTTCAACCCTTGAATAGAAATTAATTACTGGATGTGATGATGAGGTAGACGTGAACTACGCGTCATATTCCAAAAGCCGATTAGTTTTTTCTCTTCAAATCACTTTAGCTAAAAATTGGACTGATCAGAGAAATCAAGGCTACGTGAGGAAACCAGTGGCAGCAGGAGTACCGTTGCTCGTTATTTCCGTTCTCTGCCAAGCCTCGCCCACCCTGCGCCAGCTCGGCCCTTCAAGGAACACGGTACTGCCACACGACCTTCGTGTTACAGACTGTCTGGACCAGGAGATAGCTCCAGCAAGACAAGCTATAGCCCCTGCCTCAGCCCCTCCCGGTTCCTACGCTCCGTGAGGACGCAACGCAGTTCCCATCCTTCCACCTCCTCTAGACACTTCTGAAAGCTGTGTATGTGCTAAAGGAACAAGGACAGGACAAAGCCTACATGAACCATTCTCACCTTCATCGAGTTCTCCTTCTGAATCCCCAAATACTTCGTCTTCGTATCTGAAGATATCGTTATGGACATAGAACTTGTTTGGAACAGAACCCTGTAAAAGAGCAACATGCCTTTTTTTGCATATACAGTGCCTTAGCGGTCAACACGGACGGATAACAGATGTAAGCATCCACATTTTGAAATAGGACTATTTCACTAAAGCCATTTTCCAAGCGGTGCCTCTTTTCTAAGCAAACAATTGAACAGTAACTGCCACCCCACTGAAAAAGGAAGTTTCAAGCAGAAAACTCCCAATTTTGCTAAGTCATGGCAACTGGGTTCTAACTGAACATAAAGTCCCTCAGTTTTATCAAGGAATTTGAATTTTTCCTACTAGAAATCTTTACAATAAAAAAAAAAAACCCAAAACAGATTTTTCACAAAGCGGCTGCATGCTTATAGCATTGCCCAGGGAAACGGTCCCCCGAGAGCCTAAACCAGTGATCACCCAGCACACAGCGGTTTGTGATGAAGGGGGGTGAAAGCGGCAGCAAGAACACAAGACACTCCGCCCTTAGACAGCTCCGCTCTCGCCAAGGGCAAAATCTGAGCAGTAATTTGCGCAGCATCGACCCACCTCACATTTGCCTGCGGACTTGAAGAAAGCACAGAACTGCACCACAGACTTGATCTGCAGAGCTGCTCAGTGCTGGTTTTATTTATTTGTGCCAATGGCAGCTCCCAAATGCAAGCTCCGATCTGTTTTTCATTACCGCTACTCCAATACTTCATGTCCAAGAAGAGAAAACAGCTCGGGACAGGTCGAAACCGCTTGTTTCTCTGCACTCACGTACGGCCACGCACTTAATGACAGCCTCCGAGCCAGGCTCTGAAAGCCAGGTCGTCTGGGTTTTGGCCCCGGCACGACAAATTGTAGACACGGGTCAGGTTTGCACCATCATTACCTGAAGTTAAGCACGATCTGATATGGGACTTACTTCTGGAGCAAGCACAAAAGTCTGCATGAACTTCCTCATGGGCTGCCCGTTGTTTGACAGCTCTCCCATTACTTGCACAACCACCCCATCGCTCAGAGTAGCGTGAGCATCCACGTGACGGATCTTGGTGTGGCATTCGCTGAACTGCAATGACATCACTTTCTTGTGTATCTCCTAGAAATAAAAGAGTTAGGGTTTAGCTACACTGAGTTTTGTAAAGAGCTTTACGACTTTTACGTACCCGACGCTGAACGAACGCAAAACAGCCCCCCACCGAAGCTCAAAACGTAAACGGAGGGACCAAGCAGTGTCTTTCACTGACAGCAGCCTACCTCAGCTCGTCTAGCTTTTCTCTGAAGGTCTCCTCCAGGATTCACGTACCTCCCAGGGCAGTCAAATAGCGCGTACAACTTGCTATCCAGTTTTTCCAGCCACATTACAACATATGACCTATCTGAAGGCGTTCCTTTTTTAAAGGGCCTGTGAGAGGGGCAGGATTTACCTTCTGTTTAAGAACCCCCCACAGCGCTACCCCTCAAACAAAAACCACAACCCGCTACGCATCCACAAAGTACCCAAACGTCACAAGAGGGGGTTAACGTTTGCACTGTGCTTTGAAATCAGGTTCTGCCTGAAGAAACCAAAGAAAGAAAGAAAAAGAAAGAAAAAAAAAAAAAAAGAAGAAAACAAACCTGCCCTGGGCTAAAAAGCCACACTGCTCAGAGATGTGGCTACGACATGAACAGATGCCCCGAGGCGTTGTTCTGATAAAGGGCTGCAACCCAAACGAAAACTTTCATTTTCTAGAGTTACTTCACTTCTTCAAAAGTTATATCCCACGTCAGGAATTAACTCCACTCACAGAACAATTCGGTAAGGTACAGAATTCCATGTAACTTGCAAAGATCCAAGTCCCCTTCCCAAGGAACCATGTCCAACTGAAATAAGGTACAGCAACGGCCTAAGTCTAACAGGTCCTGTTGATTTTGTTTCCCATCCTAAATGTATTTTCTGCAGTCCAGAGGCAAAGCTGGTGAATCAATCACAACTCACGGGAAAAGCAGCAACGATCAAGCAAAAAAAATTCAAGCCAACAAACTCCCATCTGCCCCTGAGCAGGAGGCAGTGTCACAAGACGTCATTTACCAGCTGAGAAAGTCAAAATAACTGGTAAAGAAAAAGACTGATTTATACAGGTAAGTTCTGAGCATTAACGAGGGCTACGGGAATGGTTTTGATACGCACAGCTTGACCGTACACTGCTTCTTGTGGTTTCCCACTGGCGTCCAGTCCTCCATGGACGTAAGAAGAATTCCTGCCATAAAACCTGCAAGTGAAGATACGTAAAGGTCATAGCGGTGAAAAAAAGAGAACCAAATCCGACAACAATTTTAGCTGGAAGTTGTAGAGCTCAATGCATCAGGAATTGCAGCACAACCAGCGATTGGAGAGGTGTTATTTACCAGTCATGAGGCCCTGAGAACACAGGAACAGACAAGGTTAACATTCAGCATTCCGGTTTGCCCAGGCTGTGCAGCAAGCCCCTAAATCAACTGCAACCTTTCACTTGCTTCCTTTACAGCAAGACAGCCGCTTGGGCTTGAAGGTCCCCCAGCATCCAAATCATCTACCTGCCTTAGAGCTGCAATACCCGGCCAAGGCGTTAGGCCTAGGGAGGGACCACCCGCCCGCCTCCCCCCGTCCGCTTCAAAGCCTCGGGCAGCGGGGGGGATTCTGCCACGAAGACGCGCTGTACCTATCCCGTCTCTCTGCTTTATCCAGCTGTTACTTCACACTTCAGCTTTCTCAGAACCAACGGCCAACAAGCTCCCTACAAACCTCCAAAGCATTAGAAAAGACCAGATTCCTCTTGAGCTGCCTGAAATCAGGTGTAAAAACCAGCACTTGATGGAAGGCCAAACAAAACCTCACCTTGCTGCTGCCACACCGAGGGATTAATCCCGTGCTAGAGGTAGCCCCGAAGCAGCGCTTGCTCTGGGAACGGCGCTGCATTCGCGCTAACTGCCTCCTCGTGTACGCTAGCTGAATCTCCACCGAGAGCAGCCTCCTCTCTAACTCTCAACACAAATCCTATACTCCGTATTTACGCTACCCAACAAGTAGCAGTTGTGGTTTTTGTCTTGTAACTAGCACAACCTCTGGACCACTCCATGAAAAACAAACACTGAGGCCCTTTCTTGACCCAGCCCCGGATTGCATTTCAAAAGCTCGTATTTTTATATGTTACTACACTTGCTTACAGTATTTTTCTTACATTTCAGAGATCTTTCTGTGTTTTCATTCCACTTCACAATTTTCAGCCTGGAATAGTCTCAGTTTATCCCTTTTAAACTCTTCTCTGTCTCTTTGTTTATGCAAAGTTTGGGTTTCAGAGCAAAATAAGAGCACACTTCACAAGAAACTTGTCTTACTATCCTGGTTCGAGTGAGAACAGAACTCATTCTGTTCAGTAATTTTACTTTTCAGCTCAGTTCTGACTGACTGCACTGTCTGAAGTTAGTGGCGTGTTTTCCCAGACAGTGTCTGCTGCTGGCAGTGATAACAGCCCATGTTTAGAGTTACTACCAAGGGCTGGTGTGCAGACCAAGGCCACTGCTGCGCCTTCTGTACCATGCTGTACAGAAAGTTAAAGGCCGCAACCGGCAGGGAGAAGCGGACAGGAGAGGTGACCCCCAAGTGGCCAGCGAGGGATTCCATCCCCTATATGTCGTATTTGGTATGAAGCTGAGGGATCACAAGGGTCAAGCTCTGCTCGGCTCAGCTCGTCCGGCTCCTTCGTCGTTTTCTTCAGTGTCTGGCACCCGAGGGGACTCTGTCTGTTCTGCCTTCGATCCCGGTCGGTGTGTTTCTGGCTCTGGTACCAGAATCCAGCTCCTGAACACACCCCCCGTCTGCCGCCGGGCCCAGCCTGGGACTCCCCCGGTGCCTGCTCCGCAGCATCAGCGGTGACGGCGATGGAATTACCACTGGGGGGGTTGGGTTCCATACTGGTTTCGCATACATTCCATTT
The DNA here is from genome assembly GCA_033439905.1 of Ceryle rudis. Classification (NCBI taxonomy): domain Eukaryota; kingdom Metazoa; phylum Chordata; class Aves; order Coraciiformes; family Cerylidae; genus Ceryle; species Ceryle rudis. The sequence continues at coordinate 8,064 of JAAGNO010006515.1, read as the reverse complement.
TTAGTATGATTATTCTCATTCAAGAAGTTCCAGTTTCCTTTTCTAATGGCTGAATCTCTCTCCCTTATTCCCTTTCTCTTCCCTGCTGGGGAGGGAGGGGGGGGTGGACAGGGAGCATCTGTCATAGGTCGAGTAGAATGCCCTAAACTGTGACACTTACTAACTTGGGCCCTTCTGTTCCAGTATCAGGATTTCCACTGCATCATTTGCTCACAGCTTAATTGTTGCCTTGAAAAACTGGCACAGTCAAACCCTTTCCAAGTCTCTCAGAAGAATTTCAGCTGCCTGACCTTCACGGGCAGCGGGTAGCTGTGGATATCAGAGAGATGTAACTGCTGGCAGGCCTGCCCGAGAGGTGCCTCCCAAGCTAACTCCGAGGTCCTTTCCCAAGACACCCGCGGAAAACGCCCCGGCATGATCCGTACCCACGGAAGGTGGTACTCGGGTCAGAGAGAGCTGTCTCTTTGTAGAGCAGATATCGACACGGTACACGGACGCACCTGTCCAGCTGTTAATCTGATCTGCCTCCTTCGCGGAAGTTTTGAGGGCAAGGAAAAATTCTGCAGTTGCTAAAAGCCCTGCTTTTAACTTCTGCTGAACATAGATTAGGAGGGCCTGGAACACACGGCTCAGATGCCTTAAAAATAGATTTTAAACACAGAAAACAAGGTAGTTCCACAGCTGTTCAGTGGTTTAAGTAAAATGACACCATTGGTTTTCCCTACCTCAAAGCTACAGATGAAAAGAGGCATTATTGAAAGGACTGAATTCTTTAGTAAGCCATCTGAGAGCTCTAACTTGTGCTCAATCAAATAGTCCAGTTTTTCACCGTCAATTTTATGTCAAGTTCTGAGACAAGCCCGACTCAGGCAGTGACTGCTTTTTTTTTTTTTCTTTTTAAACACTGGCAAAGCTGCTTTGACCTGCATTTATTACAACTCCACGCCGCTCTAAGTCCAAACGTGGAAATACACAATACTAAGTGACAAGCTCTATGTAGCCAATCAAAAGCAGAAAAAGGAGGAAGACTAAAAAAGAAGGAAGAAGTACTCCCAGAGTAGCACTTAAATAGCGGACACAGGCGAAAACCACCACTACTGTATTTTCCACCTACCTTGTCCACACCGTGCCATTTCAACTTACACAGCTATCTGAATAAAAACTCCTCAGAGGCAATGCAAAATGGTATCTGGAAATAATCAGCAGGCTCGTCTTAGGTACTAAATAAAAGTCCTTCCTCTGCTACTTCCTTTCCTCTAATTTTAGAAAAGTATTTCCAGAATACATCCCCTTTACCACTTCATCAGCTGGGAAGCAGCTCGCTTTTCCACACAGGAGGTGCCTTGGTAAGGTGCCATGTATCCCTGTGACCGCCCTCAGGTCGAGGGCCGGCCTCAGGAGTTTTCGGTAAGATTAAAAAGCCTAAATGTTAGCCAGGGCCATTTCCTCCCGTCCTCAGAAATGAATGTTTATCTGATTTATAACGAGCAGCAGACGGTTCAAAAGCATTAGCCGCTGTGTGAGCGAAAACGTTACCTGTGCAAGAAGTCAGGAGCTTTATTTAGCAGAGTGTAGTACTGTCTCACGAACTCCCGCCCTACCAGCAGGGGACTGGGCTTCTCCATCACCATTTCTTTGGTACACAGTGTCAAATGCTGAAAAGAAAAATATTCACGTCAGTTTGAAGACAGGCCTGTGTATCACAACCTCCCCATACCAGGATGAGCATAACCATACTAGAATTGAAACATTTCTGTGGACAAGAAGCCAATTCACACAGAACTACTCCACGATTGAGGACGCTCTCTCCCACCAAAATACAAGGTTTGGCGATAAGAAAACAGAACATTTATTTTGGGCTTATCCAAATTTGTTATTGCAACCTCCCTAGACTCTGAAACACAGTATCAGTTGTGACTCACGGAAGCCGTGCTGACAAGCTGACCCAAAGGCGGGTGCGAAGATTACTAAGAGACATCGAAGGCCTGAGCCCTGTGCACGCGTGAAGTGGGCACCGGCACAAAACCAAAATCCAAGCCACGTGGGGATCTTCCCGACATGACTCCTATGACAGCAATGGCACACACGTGGGGAATTCCACTTGGACACCGACCTTCAAAAAACCCGAGGACCTCCCTTTCTACAGGTGAGACTTCTGGTTTTTGCTCCCCTACCCCACAAGCGGATGACGAACACAAAATTGGTGATAGGATTTTCAGCACAAGCACTTGTAAGGATACGCCGAGACAGGGCTTCATCACGTTTTCTACTTAAAGAACCTATTAAAAAGCAGATCATAGCCAGGCACACATGAATAGAGCACCGAGCAAAGCACGTGAGATAACAAATTGCTGGCGTATCACAAGGAACACCGAAAATGCCTCTGGGTACAAAACGTAATAACCTGTGACAAGGCATTACACGACATCAGATCTGTATCACAGCAGAGCCTGTCTTCACTGGAGGCTGTGCTGTTTCAGGAAAGGCCACAGAAACCTTTCGGAGAAGGCGAGGAAGGCATGTACGGAGTGATCGCACGCAGTCAATTCTCCCTAACAACCTGGAACGCGACCGGGTTTACGTGTGCAGAGAGGTACGCGCCGTCCACCTCTGCCCATGCTTCAGGTGACAGCGCTCTCGATCTACATCACAGAACTGCAGTGTGTCTCAGCACAATCCTTCACCTGCCTCAGTATTATTTCCTTCCGTTACCCCTTCAGAGATCTCAGTAGGGGTAGCGGAGGCTTAACGAACTGTTCAGGTCTCCACGTCATTAAAAGGCAATAAAATCCAAATGCAGGTACTCCTTGCTGCCAACATGGGTGCCATGAAAACAACTTTTGAAAAGATTAAAATCACCACCGGTCCCCATTAGCACAGCACCTGCTTGAAGGCAAAGGCCCGAGTCTTAGCGAGCCCGAGGGGTTGGTCTGAAGGTTGTCCTGGTTGTACCTGACAAAGGTAAAGGCACCGGAGGAATTTTAACCAAAACCCACGGCACCGGCATCAACAATTTAAACGGTCCAAACTTACAAAGAATGGTATCTCTGTGTTTTACCAGGAACTAATGGAAGCCCCATAGACACACAGTCTAGAAGAGCTGTTTTTCCAGTTTTCATTTTCAAGAGTCAAGGAATAACAGCTACGAAAGGATAAACTGAGCACTCTTCTCACTTGAATAATACGAGCCACATTCGTAGGTCAGGCTGAGCAGCCATTGGGAAAGTGTCTTAATGAGAACTTCTTGCTCGAGGCACTCGTGAACACACTAGCCAGGAACAGAACACTGAACCTGGGATGGCAAACACCAGAAACCAAATAAATACCTCTGCTAGTTCCTTTACGGTGCAGCTGTACTGTTAACGAAGGCCCCTCATCGTGCACGCTGACAGACGCCACGAGCTGCACGGACAGGGTAACAGGAACACCCATGCAGTTGCTGCTCGTCCACAGGCACTGCTGCCTACATCAAGCTGACGTGACGATTCATCGAGGAGGTTTAATTTCCACCGTAGCCAGTACAGCCGATTCCCGCACTACCAGGAAGGCACAGGGGATCCCGAACCAAGGAGAGCCGGCAGGCTTGCCGTGCATCTCCTAACAGACTTGCAAGCTGGAAGACTAAAGGACGCACGGAATCCCTTTCTGCTCCAGACAGCGCTCAGAGGCAGGGCACCCAGAGGCACCCACTGGAGGGACCGGGCTCCAGGACTGAAGGGACGTGCACACCACCAGTGCGACGCTTCTTGCAGCTCCGATTGGCACGACTTGAGTTCCTAACAACTTCTCAACAGCTTAAAAGCCTACACGCGGGACTGGATAAGCTGGTCACCGTTACCCTAAATATCCAAGCTCCTATCTTGAGTTATTTCCACGGCCACTGCTTCCAAGAACACAAAAATATTGGGCAGGTGAGCACAGAAAGGAACTGTTTGTTATTTGCACAGGAAGATAAGCCAATGAACCAAAGCAGAAAGGCTATTTTCCTCCAAAGAGCAACATCGAGTGCAACTGCAGGGTGGGCAGAGCTGATCTAAATAGCAACATTCGTTTAACTTTGTGACAACATCCCAGCTACATTCCCTAAGCTGGGGCACAAGATGATTACGCCGTTCCCTCAGCGTTCCGAAAACCATCTTTCGATGGCCCAGGATGCCAAAACCAGCCGTGACAAAACACAGAGTTTGCCTTTGCAGCGAGGACGCTGTAAGGGCCGAGAGGACGAGACGCAGCTCTCGTCAGGGCCGTTGTGCTGAAGGACTTGGGAACCGACTGCCGCAGCAATTCCCCAAGTCCACGTTGAATTAATAGCGAGCAAATTCATTCAGCCCGGAATCACCTTTTATATATAAAACTTTATTTATTAAACTGCGTTTGTCGCTTCTTCGACTAAGTAAAAAGAAAAACCAAATCACTCAAACTACCACCCATCAGTTTGCACTGGAGGGCGGCAGCAATTTGTTTGAGAAGTAGCACCGAAGGCCGCAACAGGCTGAGCGGTCGAAGTGTTCCCTGGCACGCACCTTGCTCAACACGCAGCTCTCACATTAGATAAACTTTTCTTTCCTGTAATCTGTGTAAACTTTCTCATTATTACTTTGCTTATCCTGTAGAAAAAGACTGACTTAGTCATCTGTGGCAAGGAATTAGGTTACCTGAGGCTACGACTGAGCTACAGAACGGTGGCATACGTGCTCAGATTCAGGCATCCAGAGAATAAACCTTGGCACGAAGTCTTTGGCCGTGCCAAAACAGGTAGTGCAAATCCACCTCCTGCCTGTTTCAGGACAGACCAACAACGGTGATGCTGCCTGGACACCGCACCAGTTCTACCTCAAAAAAAAGAAAAGAAAAAAAGAAAAAAGATGAACCGAGTTCTGACAGAAGCTCAAGGAAGCGTCACCCGAACTTGAAAGTAAGCTCCATCAGGCCAAACTTTTAAGCTTTGGGAGGGAGATGCAGGCCTTACCATTTGTTTTACTAAAAAACTACGAGCAAGTAAAATATTTTGGCTTACTGACAAGCAAATTTCATCCAAACAATTCTTCCGTAGAATGATCTGCCCATGACTAAAGGCACACAGACGTCGATCGAGCTATAGCTTTGTCTCAATCTGCAGCGGTATTCTCGAGTCCGCACGCCTGCAACGCTTCTCCGAGGTGCCGATCAGATTTGAACACAGCACTTGAACAACTGGAAATAAAATCGGGCACGATGCTCTTGCAAGTGAGAAGGAAGCTCCCCAGACCGTGAGCAGGCAAAGCAGAGCCGGGAGGGACACCACGCCGCTTCCCACGCCACCGGAGCCGAGGGAAAGGGGAGAGCAGCCTTTGCGGTCTTGGGACAGGCTTCTCCTAAATCCAGATTATCACTTTTATTCTGTGTCTTCTGCTGCAGAGAAGCAAATAACGCCTCAAAGAGTGCGCCCGCTGCTGCAATCCGCAAGCGCGGCTCTCAGATCCCACTGCTGCAGCACGCTGTGCGAGAGGCCACACCTTGAATAACGCTGAAGAGCAGAGTGGCAACCGACAGTCCAGCTGGCACAAGCCGGGGCATCTGTGACACAGCCCTGCACAGGCTGGCGGGTGCTCCAGGGGAATGCAAATTCAGCACCGACCGAAAGAAAAATGACTGAAAGAGCAATCGGGAGTCCCAAACAACCCGGGTCGGGCCTGAATCCACCTTCAGATCATCCTCCATCCGCAGCAAGGGCCAGCAAACCTGTATAATCTACCAGAATCCCTTTACTTAACGATTTCCTTTACCTAATCTGCTCCAGCCTGAGTTGGCCGAGCCCCAAGGCACAGCACGCAGTCCTTGCAGGCTTTGTTTTTGAGAGAAGCTTTAACAGCACCCTGTGTTTTAGGCAGATGACAGCTACAGGGGACCATCTTCTGGGCGGCTAAACTGCAGCACCCAAAAGAGCTGAGGCCCACCCAGCAGCGACAGCAGCAGCAACTGTGGCCAACGGCATGGCCCGCTCTGGGGAGCCACTGCACCTCTCCGTGGTAGCATCCGATGCCAGGTTCGGTGCCTTTCTTCGGGTACCTCATCAGATATACCTATTAGTCTGACAAATTAAGCCTTTCACACCTTCCTTGAGTTGCAGCGCAGTTCCTCATTTGTCACACGCCCTCAAAAGAAATGACATCCAGCGTCACAACCGCTACACCAAGAAGGAAGGCTCAAATTCACCAGAGTGCATTAAGATACTGTGTTTCCTCAGCGTATTTTCAGCACTGTAAAATATTCTAGAAGCGCGAGAGCAGATGGGTAATTTGGAATCTCCGTTCCGTACAGCAGACCCTTTTACTCCTAAGGACACCGGTGGATAAGCAGACTGGATGGTCAGCTCAATCTGTTCTCTCTAAGCTACCTACCACAGGAAAGATTTTATTCTGCGAATGAAAAAAACACGTTACAGACCATAACTGCACACTGCGAGCCCAGACCTGCAAATCAGGACGTTACAAGAACATTCCAAGCGGTAAACAGAGATTGTGTCTCCTAGGCCCAAGCTACTGAGTCCAAAACAAGAAGGAATCCTTAAGAATGAAAAGGCTTTCCTGGGGCAGGTCCGGCCCTGTAGGCACGCTTACAACCACAATGAACAGACAGAGCCTTGTTAATGCTAAATTAACTGCAGAAGCTAAAGGAATACCGGTTTGTCCCGCTCAGAACCGAGCTGACAAAGCCTACACCCCCTGGCAGTGCTCCGGTCACACCGCTACGCTACCTTCAGCCGCCTGGGTGCCCACAGGACCCCGCTCACTATTGCCTCTGTGAAGGCTGCCACGCAGCACGGCGGCGACGCCGTGGCTACGCTGCAGCGACCATCTCCTGCGCGTCGGTCACTGATCTCCATTCTGCTATCACTCCCCTATTAACAACGTCGGTAAGAGAAATTAAAAAAAAACCCAACCAAACAAACACAAAACCCAAGCTCCTGAGAATGCTTTATACAAGAAATCAATGCTTGCTAAGGGATGTTATCTTTCCCTTCATCTTCCTCCACCCCATCACAGACCAAAGAAGACTGCGCTGGCTTTAAACATACAGGTTGCATGTAAGTAACCTACCTGCACTGAAACTGGAACAAAATAACTTACTGTATTTCTCAAGAGATCAAAAATACCTTGGGTACCTTTACGCTTCTTTCTGTAGCAAAGCAGAACGCTTGCCCACTGAACCTGAAATGCCTACAACAGCTCGGGAACTGCCAAAGCAAGGTGGAAGGCCACCATAACAAAACCCACGTCGCTGCCTGTGTCCTTCTGGTCGCAAGCAAGCAGTAATCTCACATCCCCCGATTCTGCGCTGCGTTAGTTCTTTCAGGCAGTGGTGCTCGGCACCACGCTCAAGATCCAGGGTCCCTCGACTAACCGTGGGATTTACAAGCTTTGTCGTGGGGACGCTCCTCTGCACCCACATGGGAACTGCAGTGACCTCTACTCTGGCCCTCCGAGGTTACGGGGTGGCAAAAGCCCGAGAACACACCGAGCCCAGCTCAGAGGAGAAAAGAGAGATGCTCTGCAGAATGAAAGGTGCAACCTCAGCCATGTTACGCGTGAAAAGAGAGCAGGTCAGGTTGTGACGGGGAAGGAGGAAGCGGCTAAAGGCGAGGTCCGCAGAGCCGGGAGCTCTCCCAGCCAGCGATGCCACCGCAGTACGGATTCGCAGGAGAAAAGGAGGGCTGGCCGAGCGCAGGAGGGGGAGCCCAGGGTGCCCCTGCAGCACGGAGGAGGCTGAGGACGCGGCACCCTGCGCAGGCCGAGGTCCAGACTCCTCTGGAGGCCGACGCCGCAGCGAGCGCCCAGTAACGCGGGGCTCGGGGCTTTCGTCGCGCCCGGAAGCGGCGGGCGAGGGGGCGCCTTCCCCGGCCTCCCCCCGGGGCCGGGCGGAAGCGCGATGGCCGGCAGGCGACACGCCGCCAAGGTGACGGCGAACGAAAGCGCACCCCCCACACGCCCCCTGCCGCCCCCGCTCGGCGCCCCGGCCCGGCCCCGCCGCCCCCGCGCCGCACCGGCCGAGGAGCGGGGCCGGGATCCGGCAGCTCCGCTCCGC